>JAPYYZ010000948.1:0-17155 GCA_030522705.1 Eretmocerus eremicus
GAGAAATATGGGAATAACTTGATTCTGGTCAAACAAAGAGGAGACGAAACCAAGTTAGACAATAACAAACATTCGTCAACTCTTATTTTTACCCAAATCAAAAAAGTGTTGGAGAAATTTGAAAACAACTTTTCTGCCGTAACGGGCACGGCTCCGACACGCCCTTTAAACATTCAAACGCGTTTTTACATCGAAATCACCTGGGAAGCGCTCCGCAATCTACTTCATTGGATTTTAAAGGTCATTATGCAATGAAAACTGTCCCGAAACATGATTACTATTTTAGTGCCGAAATGAAGTCTAAAACGCGAAAACTCTCTTTAACCTTTCGTACACGAATATCATCATCAACATTATCATCAATTTGTTGTTACCCTGTATGTCCCCTTTTGGGACATACAGGGCAACAATAAGTTGATGATAACTTTCAGATGGTTGAGAGGAAAAGTCTGAAAAAATTCAGATAACTACTTTGCCCTCGAGAACAAAAATCCCACAAGAATTATTTCGATATTTCGTTGTATATGCCTGCTAGAAGTAAAAAACCTTAAATGTGAAAAATCGAAAATGTTGACTCTTTTCACCTAGTTTTGACCCAAATGAAATTTTACGATTGAAAAAAAAAACATTTTTTACATGTTAAGTATTTCCCGGTAGAAAGGGTTAAAAACTCTTTCGAATTCAATGAACAGGCTCTTTTGCGCATGCACGGCCTTGTACATGGCTCTGAAAATAATTTAATCCAATAGCCAGCGAAATTTCTGTGCAGTAGAACCGAAGATACAGTCGCTTCAAAATGAAAGAAAATTCAAAGTGCCGAATCCGTAAGCCCTGAGAAGGCTCAACGACTTTTCCACGCTTCAAATGTGTATGTCTCCAGCTCTACTCTATTAAATCCACTTGAACAATAGGAATTTATAAAAAATTGAACTAGCCGCAAAAAAGTAATGATCATAACAATTTCCAGAGATCTCATTCTCTTATGTGCGTGGAGCGAAAAAGTCCAAAAGATGGTGCACATAACATTTTCTACCATAACAAAAAGGGCATTCTTAGATCTCAACTACCTTTCATTGTTGAAAAGTTACAGGCGATTGAGTAAAGTGAAAAGATGTCGAAAATTCTCAAAGCTTCGATAGGTGCTATTGCCGTCAAAGATGTTACTAAAGATGATTTAGAACCATAGAATAGTATATTGTAAAAGGGCATAACAACTTTTTCACAAGGGCATAAGAATTTGTTTTCGCATACGAGTGATGGGTCCCCGGAGCGTAGCCGAGGACTGGAATCATCAAGCGACGTGATGTTCACGCCCGTGTATCAAGCCCTATTTTTTGCCAATCTGTGGGTGAAAGTTGCCAATCCGTGTTCGAAGTCCGTTTTCGAGCACAGAATGTTAAAAAGTTAGATTCCTGGATCAACATTTTACGATGATTAAGGAGCGAGATCTTGATCTCTGAACTTAGGGTGATGGTTGGCTCACCCATCTCGAATTTATGAGCGGTACTGTATGTTTCACCATGTTTAGCTCAGAAGTTATACTGGAAATGTTGTAGACTGCACAGTTCGTGAGCGAATTCCGCGAGTCCGATCTCTCAAATCGAGATAATAATCGCGTTTTTGGACGACGACTTGAAAAAGTGAGGACTCCGGATTGAGGGAATAATGATTTCTTCCATCAGGTAGTTAGAAGATTTTCCAGATTCGCTATATGAGCATATCGGGTATAATAGTAAATTGAAATCAAATGTGAATAACCGACGATATGCTAATAAATGAGGTAACAACCTTCGAACTTGAATTGAGACCCGAACTGGGCTGTGGAATTAATTCCAATCCCATGTCTTATGATCGTACTTATGAACTTTGCGTCTCATAGCGAGTAAGAGATATAGGATCAGATAATACGTTAGCTGAGAGACTATATGATAGGCTACATGGGGCTCTCATCACCATTAATAAAGGTGATGATCTATACATAATGTGCCCATGGGAACTCCATTACGGTGTAGTCTTGAAGTGTGTTCGGCTGAGGGAGGGGAGAGTGAAGAAAATCTGCAGTTCAATTGATGAAATATTGTTTAAGTTACTTTTGTATTTGATAAAATCTGTGCGATGAACCTTACTTATGCTTTGGCTTGTTTTCAAGTTTTCTTTGTCCACTTTTAGATGGTTTGAAGACAAGTGACATGCATATACTGGAACCAATTCAGGAAAAGTAGTGGTTGGCTTTAAAGGATGCACTAGACTTTTTCGGTGATTTGCTCGTTAAATTGGGGCTACATCGAATTTTTCTATTATCAAAAAAACATTTCAAAGATGAAAAAAGGAGAAAGAGAACGAGCTAGAGTATGTAAAAATTGGTTCAGCGAATTTTTTTGGCGTAATTGTGAGTAAATGAGTAAAATGAGATCGCGTTTCGAAACAAGTTGAATATTCAGTTTAAAACTAGAGCTAAAGCAAACGCGTAAAGCATTCGTGATGGTTCAAATCACATTAAATTCCAACACAACAAACGTGAAAAAAAATACGCGGCCAAGTCATGGAGTGCGTGCAATCAAGATCTCGGCAACACCTTATATCATATATTATAAGCAGTTGCCGTCAAGGAAAGTATCTCTCGATTGTCAGCTTTCTTCAGCCAAAAATCAAAATAGCTACTTTATGTAATCTTATTGCTCTGAACAATCACCATATCAATGTTTTTCTCTTGAAAACTCTTTCCATGTTTAGAGAAAGCTGTATAGTAGTTTTGCCTGCAGCTCTTGCAATATCCAAATTATTCTTCTTGTCGGGGCTACAGCGAACTCTGAGTTAGAAGTTGAGTATATATAAAAGGGTGAATCAATCAATCAATCAATCAATCAATCAATCATATCTTCACTACAATCTTTGACATAATTGTTATATGAGTTAGCGGGATTGACAATGTCAGGTACTCTCAAAGTCTTACAACCACGAGAAATATCGTCTATTTCTAAGATATTATTATTAAAAATTCTTGATCTATCCTTTGAAGATTACAACTATATTATCTTTATCAACACTCTAAGAGAAAAGAAGTTGGACATATTTATATAGTGAGCTTTCATAATTCATCTAAGGACTGGCGCATAGATCGAATTCGAGCTTTTCGGGGAAATCCATGAAGAAGTCTTATGTTGGGAGCGAATATTTATCGACTCCCATAGACAATATTTTCTTGAAACGTAGTACTTACATAGTAACCACTCAACTTAATTATTTTGCTTTATTAACTCGTTTATTATGGAATTGCTCCTGGCATTATAAATTGCCTTTTCTGTGCCTGAATATGTTTCTAAGGTGAAAAGTGGCAAAAAAGGCACGTTAGTAATTGGGAACATTTTTCATTTTCTATTTTTCTCTCCCCCAGAATTACATATCCCCACTTCATTCGTAGTCCAGTATATTCCTTGTGTTGACAGAGATTTTTGAGAATTTTTTCATATCTTTTTGAAGCAATTCGAAATAAATGTCACAAATTATTGGAAATTAACAATGTTCATTATATTGGACAAAGAAGTAAGATAGTTGACCAGTTCTATCTCCCTAACCCTTTTTTTGGCCCTCCAAGTGACTTGAAGCCTTATCCATCACAATAATATTCACCATTCTCGATAATAAGGTATTGTGGATAAAATTAGTTCCACATCGGTGCTGCATCAGTGAAAAATACCGTGTTTTCCAGTTAGGATGGGTCCATCTGAATAAATAACATTACTTCAACAAACCATAGTTGATGTTTATAGCTGATTTTCGATTGGCCACTCTTTCATTAGTTCAATTATACTAGTTTCTACAAAATTTTTCGTCAGAATATCACATCACTAGAAACCTGTCATGAGCGTATCAAGAAATCTTTTGAGAAGATGCTCTCACAATTTGGAATTTTTTCCACCGAAACAATTTTAACTAGGCTGTTGAATTTTCGACTAAATCGACCATGCCGAAGCTAATCCTGGTAGAGATTCAAACGACCGTAGATATCAAACATCATGCACGAATGTATTTTTGAGCTCTGCAATGTGACGGTTAAAAACTTGCGGTAACTCCGAGGGAACAAAAAAAGCTCGGCCGATCAGAGCGTGCTTTCAACCAGAAATGAAAGCGTCGGCCGCTCGCAGGGGTTGATTTCCGCGGGAGCTACGCAGCCATCAGCAGTATCTAATGCGTTCGCGTCGCACATCGCCCTCGGTTCGCTCTCGCAGCAGCCATCGCGTTGTGCTCATGATGTGGCATCGCGCAGCATCGAAACCGCTCGTGTCTGCGCGCTTTCACCGCATCCTCGAGCTTTACTCTATCGAAGCGCGAACGGCCATCGCGTTCACCGTTTATAAAGCTCTCAGCCTTCGATGCCTACAATCGCATCGAGTACAATCAGAGCCGGGACCACGGATCGAAGCATCCAAGCAAACGCCTATCGCGAGTCTTTGTCTCTCGGGGACCCGATGCCCGAGGCGGTGAGCCCATATTCAGAGGTACAAGCTTTTGCTCGTACAATATTGCGGCCACGGGGATGTAGGCGGAGTGGTGGTGGCCCTCTCGCAGCCCGCGTCGCTCTATGGTATGCGTGCACATCTACATGGAGCACGGAGCTTCGCGGAGGCAGCGTCGAGGAGGGGGGCGTTACCGCTGCTACTTCGATTTTTCTCGCAACGCGCGGGGAGCTTCCGCAAGCTCCGAGGCATTTTGCTGTGCACAGGGCATCAAACGACGATACTCACCCGGGGTGCTGCCGCAGCGAGGACTAGGCCCCGGCGGCGCGCTCATGTATGGAAGAGATTTTGCAGCGCGACGAGGAGCTGCCCAGGCGCCGCTGCGCCGCCGCCGACCTCGCACAGCCGCACAACTCACGTCAAAATCACTGTGACGCACCACTCTTTGCTTTTTTTTATTTTTTAACTGCACAATTTTACATTTTATACATAATAACGAGTTTGGATACGGTAAATTTATATAAATTTTCAACGAGCGGCCACAACACGGAGCTGCCGGCCAGGTTTTCGCCACTGGCGCTGGCAGCAGTCCGCGGGACGCGGGCTCCTCTCTCTCTCGCGAGCACGAGCGCCGTGCGGCGCAGGAGAGGCAGCCCGACTCTCGCTCGAGCGCGCATGCGAATCCGCGAATGGGCGGAACCGGAGCGACGACGAGTGGGGAGCCAATGGCCGGGCAGCGATGGCTCGCGCCCCGGCACCCGCGCGATTCCGTGCCCGCGCGTATAGATATACGTTCTCCATATGTTCAAACGAGGCCTGGTAGTGGAGGCGCGACGGATACATCGTATCAACATATACGTATACGAACCCTTACCTGGAGGCAGCGCTGGTCGGACATCTTTGTTCGCGCTCGCGGAAGGCCGGGTTGGCGGGGTGGCAAGAGCCTCGGTGATAGCGAGCGCGACGACGTCGCTCTGCGAACGCTCTCTCTCTCTCCGGGTGTTTCGTCGACCGGGGCCGGCGCCCGCGCACAAGCGACTCGCTGCGCCGTGCACCCGCCGATATCGCGCCGCGCTGCCGTCCGCTGGCGCGCCGCGACATAGCAATTTAACTTGCTCACGTGCGAACGGCTAATGCTCTTACGGGATTCCGAAAAGATCAGCCAGCATTACTATGCTATTAGCCTGGCTAAAACCGGCTTGCTTCCATAAAGCCACTAACGCGAGATCGCGTGCGCACCGCGCGTCCCGCCGCGAGCACTGCACCCCGACGTCGACGACGACGACGATGCTCAACTACCCGTCACGGACAATTTGAGCCGCGGCGCCTCCCGATCCGACTACCGCGTTTACACATGTGTTTGAATACCTGCTCGTGACGCGTGTATTTTAATCGGCCCGCAGTGAATCTCAACGACCGCTCTATATACACACCAATATTATCGCAAAGTCATTGTGTACACGATCGTGAATTAAACTTGGCTCGCTCGAGGGCCGCGCCAGCGATCTCGACGCGATCTCGATTTCAAGGATGATCCATCATCCGCACTACGCGCGAGCGTGGCTTTGGTAAAATTATGAGAGAAGATCGTATCTCGCAGCCGCGAATTCTGCAACGTAATGTCGTCGCGGGGGCCCCCGCTCGCGTCGGCCATTGTGTTCGTTGCGTGTACCCCTTATCGCGCTCCGGGCACCACACGGATCAAAACGGGCCCATCCCGAGTGCCTCCTTCGCTCCGTTTCAGGCTGCTACCGTTGTTGCGCCCAACGGTGGTCCGCTTGCATAATTGCGATCTGGATGCGGCGATTGATCGGGCGCGCGACCCACGCACATACCGAGGCCTACCTCTTTTGTCTATCTGGCGGCCCAGCCTCCGGCGAGGCGCAGATGATGTCAAGCCATACACAGAACAGAGTAGAACCCTTCCGTTCCTCCTCGTCTTATTTTGATCGATACTCATCCGACCCGACTACACGGTGGCGGCAGCCTCCCAACTCCGCGAACTCACTCGTGCTTCTTCTTTTGTACGCACTTAATAAGGTCGAGTGACGTCGCGCTCTGGATGCCCGCACCCGGGCCAAGCGACGCGCTCTTCCTGCGCCGTGTCCTATGCGGCTACCTTGCGAGGATGTGGCACCTCGCCTCGCGTGTAGTATGCGATGTGGGAAAAACGAGAAAGCGCACCCGGTTGAAATTTCGTACGTGTCCGGGCGAGCTGATGCACGAGGTCCCGCCGAAAGAAGCGAGCCCGCTCTCCGAAGCCCATCTGAAATTGGATTCTCTTTTAATCCAGGCTTACGAAGTTCCTGCGAGCCCAGAGTGAGAGGGTAGAGGAGAGATGCGTGCATCAACTCCACTAACGGAAAAAACAAAGTCAAGGGTCCGCGTTTGCAGCTGTTTCGTCCGCGTATAAGCCTTTCGTTTATTCGGGCGAGCTGGTGCGCTGGCTCTCCAATATGCAGTTTATACGCGAGATGCGTCGCGCATCGCGAGGGATCAGAAACGTATGGACAACGTCCCCGTCGAGTGACCAACGCGAGATCGAGGTCTCTTGTGTCAGAGCGTATCACTTGTCTCCAACTTGAACGCGGATGTGCAAGCCATAGAAGCTGAATCTCCTCGATGATCATGGAATAACGTCTACCTGCGTCCATCAATGCATGATTCGTGTAGATTCAGGACACTGGTTTGTCAAGGTAGATGATAAATGCTCGTTTGATCAATTTCCAGCAATAAGAAGTCAAAAAATACGATGATAGATCTTTTTCATGGTATAAAGCGGCAGGTGTTTCAGATCTTTGAAGGCCTGAAGAATTTGTGATGATGTGCTGGCCATAAGAGAGCAGTGAAGTCCATATACTCGGCAACTATAAATGGTTGTAACCATCGCAATGATCATGGTCAACAAAATATTAAGTGAGAACCAAACGCTCAAGAACGAGTCCAAAAATTATGAAAAATGATTTTGAGAAAAGTTATCCTATAAAGCTAAAATTCAAATTGCATTTGTAGATCTTTTCAAGAGCTCCAAGTCTATCTTATTAAAATCCTCTACGATGTTTTTGAAACAAGTTATGGGCTCTGAAAGATGGACAGTCACTCCATGGATATGAATTGGATTCAATCACGAACCTTGCACTAATGATATTCAAGCATACAGCTTGCGCGAATCAACATTGAACGAATGTTAGTCTCTAATGCAACTACGTATACAACCAAAATTTGAAGAATCACTGAGGAACGATACAAAACGAAATTCTACAGCTTGAGAGGGAATATAAGATACAATATATAATTTTATGTCACTGCACGTGGATGGGTGGTTTTGAATGAAGGACAGTTTGTGACCCGATCAAAGCGAGTGTTGTCCTTCGTACCAAAACTACCTCTCCGCACGCGGTTTCGTACGATACTTTTTGGCACGAATACCTAAAAATCATGTCCAAAGTTGCGATTTTTAGGTTAGAGCTCTATAATAGCCATATCACGTTGGTGTCAATTCTCTGTTTGACTACATGCAAGCTTGCTGCTGATTCTGCAGACCTTCATTTGCGACTATGTCTACATTCATTACACTTGTTGAACGCTCTGGTGACAAATTCGGAATGTTCTATCTTAGTCTCTCATTTTACGCGAATCGATAGCTATGGAAAACATAACCAACCTTTATACATATAGCTCGTTTACGTATTATTGAGGTAAGCACCGAATGGCTCAGTGGATAGAGGATTACTATGCCGATGCCATGATTACGGTAGTCGTGGGTTCCAGTCGAGGTTCCAGTCTCGGTAGCAACATTGGAATTGCTCCCCAAGCTGTTTTCCTAGGCCCACAATGTGACCCTTGCGAAAACCAAAACAAAGCATGCTAACAGGTGATTACAAACTCATAACACCGGTTCACAATTTGAAGAAATAGTCCCTCCCCACCACAGCTAATCACCTAGACTTCGGTAAAATGCTTAGTCGTGCGCTTAGTCCGAGAATACCATCAGTTTTCCTCGTACAACGCCAAATGGTTGAGATATCTCATCAAAATTTTTTTCTTGGGAGATATCGGACTTTTTACGTCATAACCAGCAAGGGGAGAGATTTTGCGTCCAAGTTGTTAACTGGAAGATATTTAACTGTCAGATCGACGTGAGGTGCGCAACAATCATCCCGTTGACTCACTCTAATCGTGATCGAGCCTACTCATGGTGATTTCCGCGATCGAGTACTCGAGGTGATTATTGTAATAAACTACTCGTTGTGATCGTCGTAAGTGAGTACTCGAGGTGATACTCGTCATCCAGTGCTCGAAGTGACTCCTGTGATCGAGTATTCAAGGCGATACTTGTCATAGAGTATATTCGACGTGATATTCGTATTCGAGTAATCGAGGTCATACTCGTGATCAAAGACTCGAGATAATACTCGTCATCGAGTGATCGAGGTGTTTTCTGTGATCCAACACTCGAGGATATTTCCGTGATTAAGTATTCGAGGTGATTTTTGCGATCGAGTACTCGAGATTATACTTTACGTCGAGATCTCACGGTGATACTCGTCACCGAATATTCAGAAATGAGTATCTTGTCGAGTACTTGATCACGATCATCACCTTGGATACCGAAACGCGAGCATCAGCTCGAGAACTCGGCCACAAATAACGTCGAAAGTATGCGATCACGATTATCACCTCGAGTATTCAATGACGAGTATCACCTCGATTACTCGATCACAGATATCACCTTGTGCAGTCTATCACAGAAATCACCTCGAGTACTCTATCACGAGTTTTGCATCGTGTACTCAATCACGAGTGTCACCTTGAGTACTCGACCACGAGTATCGCTCAATCACGGAATCGACTCAAGTTCCCGATGATGAGTATCAACCGAGCACTCGATCATGGAAATCATCTCGAGTACTCGATCACAAGTTGAAAGAACCAACCGAATGTGATTACGTGCTCTACGGCGCGTCGTTCCAAAAATTGAATTTTTCTCGTGTACCTATTATTTGTACGTAAAAACTCCCCCCCCCCTTTCAAGTCTGAGGTTAGAAGTCTGATATTCTCTAAAAAGGAAGTGCTTGGTGGGAAATCTTAAAAATGTGATGGTGCACCAGCCAAATTGATGGCTATTCCGGACTCAGCGCTTGATTTGACTGAAGTCCATAGGTGAGTCGCTACTTTGGGAAAAGACCTCTTGTCAAATTGTGTGCCTGAGTAATTATTATTGATGGCAGAGCTGAAGAAGAATAATTATGAATGAAATTTTCGAAATTTCCCTTTTGGTTTCCTACGTTATGTTCATGGAGCTGCTGTATAGAATTACCGGAGAAGATCGCGGAAGCTTTTTGGGACCCGAGAAACTTCTCTGGCGCGCTCTCGGGTTTCAATTGGGAGCTTCTCGGGATGTATCCAGGGAACTCTCGACGATTGATTTTAGAGATTTCTGAGAACTCTGCAAGCTAGAAAATTGGACGATCCCCGGGGAACTTCTTGGGAGCTCCCGAGAAATTTCTGGGTCTCTTCTAGTATTCTAAAAAAACTCTCCAATCCCAACTTCACCCCATTGAGGACAGATCTTGTTACAGTAACTTTTTCCGGTCTAGAACTTAGTTCGGCCTGAATAAAAAATGATCAAAAAATCAAAAAGTAGAAAATTGTAATAGAGATTAATTGGGGACAAAATCGTATCCTTGTCCTCTTGTAAAGACTTCAGTTTGATAATAAGATGAGAGTATACATCAAAATTCGGACTAATTACAGACTCAAATCGTTTCCAAAAATATTGTTCGGGAGGAGAATATAATTATTTATCGAACAATCTAGCCCAGTGATATCGAACTATACTTGTCGCAGGACAAATCGTAAATAATTCATCTCTTACCATGATGGAGGCTATCAACTTAGCAAAGTGATTTGCCTCCAACCTCGCTCCAAGCGGTTTTTCTATCATCACCATATTTTTTGTGATTATCTATGAAAGATGTCAGCACATACGTTGGATATTTATCGTGATCTTATTCGATCGAGGCGCAATATTTCAATCAATTCAATCGGCCTTTATAGAAGCGTAAAGGACACTGTATAAGTTATAGGAATTAATTTTCTCTTCTAAAGCCACCCTGGCGTAATTTTAGTATAATACTATCCGACTCGTTACGTATCCGACGAGATGAAATATCACTTCCTGATGCAGTGCGAGGGAACTAGTCCGATACCAGTCGCACCTGAAGCAACCGATTCCACTGAGAATAGTACAAATTCGATGCATCTCTACGTAATGCACGGGTCCACGTGACGCAATTGATCACAAGCTATAGATCGAGGGCGTCGTTTAGGGCGATGTACGTATGTCAAGTACAAATAAAAAGCAACAAGGTACAAAAGTCTCGCCGCTCGCTTACGGAGGCGTTAACCTCGCCGTCTCAATAGGCGTGTACACGTCACACAGGTCGTGGCGGAGGCGCGCGGCGCGTTACATTCCGTCTGCATCAATATGAGTAATACACCCAAGCCGTCCCGTAGGCTCGTAAAGTCACAGGTCCATACCCATCCGTACAATATTTGAGAAAATTCCCAGATCGGCGGCGGTCTACGTGACATTTACGTATGTGTGAGCGAGTAAACACGGAGACAGTGTACGGCCTCGGACATACATCAAAAGGTGCGATCGGGACCTTGACGATCGTCGTCATCTTCGGAGGCTGCATCGCGTGTAGCTTCTCACGCGCAATCGCGAGCCAAAAAGCAAGACGAAGTATAAAGGAGGGCGAGGGAGCGAGACAAGTTGAAATATAGAATCGATACGTCGCGGTGCCGCTACTGCCACGAGGGGCTATTCCGCGGCGCTCGATCGGGAGGAAGGAAACGGAAAAGGGAAGAGGCGCGCGCCCTCCGTTCCATTAGACAAAGCACTGGCTCAATCATGCTCTGCCCGACTCTCGCGGGCATACTCCTCTCTTGGCGCGGCGTCTTTGCTCTGCGAAGGCAATATTGTGGCAAATAGGGGAGGCTGTCGATCGAACGCGGACAATGGGGGCTGGACCGGAGCTGCAAGTGCACCTCCGCGGAGAATATGGGAAAGCATGAGAACCCACTACTCTGTTCCCACCTTGCTAACACCGTGTATCACATTTTCAGCTGGAGAAAAAAAACCAAAATTTGAGAAAGTGGGCGGGATTGCAATTCTGAAGTCTGCACTGTTTTGTATTTTCATCACGCTGCACCCAAAATAGACCTATCCTTCATATTTTTTCATATTTGATCTCAAGAACTGAAAGTGGTTAGCCTGTGATATGTGATTGATTCCAATTGCGAAATTAAACAATATTTGAAGAGTTCCATAAGTCCATTGACTATTTCGTTCGTAACAATGGACATTATCGATTTTTTGGAAATCTGGAAAAAAGTCTGAAAAATCTCTGTCGATTTATCGTATACGAGACACATAATATTGGACTACATATTGAGACTAAACACCGAATCGTGAGAAAGGAAATTTCAAAATCCCTATTTCGTCTCTTTTCATCCTATTTTCGCCCAAAGATATTCTGATGAAGGCATTTCCAACTGCCTGCATGGAGCTCGCGGTAGTCGGAACTGAGCACGCACGGTGAGAAAAAATTCTTCTTAGATTCCTCTTTTTTTTTTATTTGGGTCAAAATTATAGGTCTGGGACGCTACCTTTAGCGGATCCGAATCTCCGTAAATCCTTGGAAATTATTATGGATTCGAGACACTTATTTTCTGGAAACAGTTTTCCGGTTATCCGCGGAGCCAGATCTTGATTCAGATCCAAAGAGAGACAGGGTCTCCAATTCATATCGTATCATTCAAAAGATCAGTGAAAATTTGGATCCGCAAAAGTTCCAGCCCTAGTCAAAATGCGAGTTGACGAGTGTTTGTTATTGTCGAAGTAGGTTTTGCTCGGTTTTGTCAACTCTTCGTTTGACCCGAATCGTAATGATACTCGATAAATCTGGGGAATGCTTGACACGGAGCATACGTATACTCAAATTGTGTAATCAAACACTCAAGTTGTTCCCATATTTCCCTGATACAATTTTAATTTAGGTCAAAAGAAGACGAAACTGAACCAAGTTGGACAATGACGAACATTCGTCAATTTTTATTTTGACCTAAATCAAAAAATTATTCTAGGAACGCGGGAGAAACTTTTCGAGTCATTTCGACTTCCCAGCTCCGACGAAACCATGACATGAGTATACTGTCCCGATAAAGTGGACTCATAATTTACTCTGATATCAATGTCAATTGAATAAATATCAATAACATTATATACTCATTTTCAAACTACCGACTGTACAGGAGACTAAGATAGAGAAGAGTAGAATTATTTTACTCATTTTTTACCAAGTGTATTGAACCAAGTGAGTCATGAATTTTGTTGTACTCAAAGGGAGTTTCTGATTAATCATTGAGGTGGAAACTGTATCTTGGAGCTCAAACGTTCGTATTCAATACAGTTCCACGGAGGACTTAATCGGTATCTGCTTCTATCCCGTAGTTACGAGAGTCATAAATCACGATCCAATGGAAATAGTTATTGTGAGGCATACAAAACCATGAATTGCAAATGTTGAATTGAGGAATTGGATTTCTGCTCTGCACCAGCTGTGATAAACAAGAGATCGCATGATTCTGGGCAAAAACTTCAACGAAGTGGTTGAAGTTTTCACGTGAACCAGTGATTGGTTGAAGAATTTAAGCAAATTGTTGAGTCTTCCAATTTGGATTTTTCTTTCAACCCATGCTTAGAATTCAACCTTTGGTTGGGATTCAACCAAGCGGTTTGATTTTCAGTCAACTAATGATCTACTATCTGTTCTTGATTAGGATGATCTACAAACAACAAATATCTAACAAATTTTCGAGAACGATGAATCGCTGGATCATCTGTTCCGAAGGGCATGTTTAGAGGAGTCATTCAATGAAAAATCCAACAACCTGGATAAAAATTAAACCACGAGGTTGAATTTAAACTACCTGATTGAATTTTCAACGATGCGGTTGAATTTTCAACTATTTTATCGGCTGTTTTAGTAAAATGCAACTAATTTTTACCGTGTCGGTTGAAATTTCTTGTAATCCATACCATTTATTGTAAGTTTCACCAAAAAATTGTGTACATCCTTCGGTATGTGGATCTGTTTCCCCAGTAATTGTGCACGGTAATAATATTTCCATTCCCTCACCCTTTATAACCGATTTGACTATTGGAAGGGTCCAGATCAATGATACACCTTATATACATAATAATAGTCAGGTATCGGTTACGGCTACTATAGTAAGTGGCTGCAGTTGAATTTTGGGTGTACGCAGGTCGTCTCGTTGCATCAAGCGTTTAGTTAGAGTCGGCGGGTCGCGCAGGTGCACAAACACCCTCGATCGCGTTGACGTTGCCGCGCTGATTTATATCGGTGGTACAAGCTCGGGCGCCTACACGTTACGGAAGCCAAGGACCTCGTGGGCCTTTTGAAGGAATTTTCCCAGCCTCCGCTACACAAGGGCTAACGAGTTGGTGATGCGTGTGACAGAGGAGCAGAGGCGCGGGCGGCATACCTGCGAGCGAGCTCCTCGCATTGTCCGACCTTCCGGTGAGCCACACTGCGACGCATATATGGGGCATCTCGATGCATTCTCGCCCCTGTATACAGCGTGTAATATGGGTTGCAGTATGCGCCCACAATAGAAATGAATCGGTCTCCATGCTTGTATACACACGTCACGCATATACATAATGTAAAATGTTCGAGATGCATAGATCTATATAGCGTACTATACGAGCGGTATTACACACGGGGTGCGGGCGTAGATTTCCCGGGGGGCCCGGGCCGCACGCGCGCGAGACGGGCCAAGCTATTAGCGACGGCAAATAGGCTATTACGTGCCCATTAACGAGCAGCGGCTACACATAGAGTGGCAGCTCGCTCGAGGAAAAAGAGAAGAGCGGCAAATCGAAGCGGCAGAGCGGAGCGCGCGGCGAAGCCAAGTACGGCGCCGGTGTAGGGTTTCGCGTCCGGAGCAGCGGCCCAGTCCACCCCCGGCCCACCGCCACCACCACCACCACCACCCCCCAGAGACCGGTAATCCGAGATTCACTTTGTGCGTACTCGCGAGGCTCGCTGCTGGCGTTTGCGTTATTGTTGTTGCGCCGCGCGCCCGCTGCCGCACGCGGCCGGCGTTCGATTTTTCGGACCCGGGGCTCGGCAGTGCGCCCTCCCGCAAGTACTCGGCGCGGCTCTCGGGTAGCTTCGTCGAGAGACCGTCCCCGAGGAGAGACAGAAAGAGAGAGACGGCGAGCCCGTGTACAGGGCTCGTGACGCGCCTCTGCTCCTCGGGGCTTCTTTGATTTTCCGCTCCGCGAAGCTCGCGCGAGAGAGGGAGACGCGCCTGCTGAGAGTCGACAGCTGGCCTCTTCTCTGCGTAACCATCTTCGGAGCACTGCGCCGCTGCCGTGTACTCGAGAAGTTGTTAGAGGAGAAACGATTGGAAACGATCGACCCGGTCGCAATACCACGAGGTATACGGCCGAGCTAAATTGTCTATCGCCCGCCTCTATTATAGAAGACGCGAGAGCTGGAAAACCCTCGCGGTACCAGCTGAGAAAATCCCCCCGCAAACTGTTCCTGCTGGCTGGTTTACGATGGCCCTTAGCGCAAATTTGAACTTGAGTCTATCGTAATTGATTCCTTCTACGACTTGACGAATAACCGGCTGCTCGACGCCCTGTGGAAATGCTTGGTTTTATGGCAGCACCACATTGTGCTCGATCCAAAATAGAAATCACGATACCGCATTGAAAGTTTATTGCCGATTAATGGTATGCCAATCACACATGAGTATCTCTTGACAATCACGACCAACTCTGATCAAGTGTTCAATTTTACCAGTTGCGAATCACTCATCTTCTAACACGTGCGTATAAGGATTGAAATGTGGCTCATGAATAGCCCTAGATGAAATAAAAATGAAACATCATCTTCTCTCTGTCGTTTCAACTCTCATACGGTTTTAGTAGATGAATCAAAATTATTCGAACTCACTTTCTGAATGCTCTAAATTTTTTCGAGTGAAATTTCTCACTCCAAGCAAAAACGGAGGGACATGTCGCTCAGATCAAATGAAAAAGTGATGATCAACGATGTAGCTCGTTCTCTAAATTTCTTCTAGTGACTTTTTACTCTTTTCGCTCGATTCGTGTGGCGTATGCTCCATTCAATTCAGAGGGTATATGCTCCTTTCGGGTGGAGTATATTCCACTTGAATCAAGTGAATTTGAGAGGAAGTGACTCAAATAAATTTAGAGAGCATTTAAAAAGGCAATGGAGACTCACCGCGCAGAGCATCTCTCCATTTTTCGAGTGATTATGTGAGGCCGTTTTCTGCCTTGCAGCCAGCCAGGCAAATGAACAGTATATTTCCGAGTTGTTAATTTGAGTTGATTATCAAAATTTTCGGATCTCCAAAACTTTGCGAACGGAAAAATAATTTTTTTTGGCTTACATAATCAAGATCGCTAAAAGTGAGAACGATATACACGGTTTTGTATACAATATTACCTTTTCTAAGCCATTGACATTTGCGTGTTCCAATTACATTTGGAGGTAGTAGTCTTGTGAACGCCTCTTCAACAATAGCAGTGATCTGGGGGGGGGGGGGATACAGGTTCATACAAACCAAAGGTCTAACAGTTTCAGATCCAGCACTGTGGGTGCGTGTGCGTGCGTGTACGCGCGCGCGCGTGTGTGTGTAGAATCAATATCAAAACTATTTTGCAGCTTATGGTATCTTAGAGAACTCATCATTATTGTTCTGAGTTTTCAAATTATTGAAAAGTATAAGTTTAATAATCAATCATATTATATTGGGAGCTGACGTTGATTGCTACGCCTCTAGCGGCAAAAGCCACGAACTATTATTATAGATTACACGCGTTAGATACTGACAGCGCCGCGGGTGGTGGATTTGGAACTATTATTCGCCAGGTATTTTAACGAGGTTGGGGTACATTGGTCAGAGCCCAATCATGAGTGAAACAGTTAATTCCAAAGTGACCAAACTCGACCCCGATTTGGCACAAATTCACTCGGAGTCCGAAGTGAAGTGTCATTTGATTCGAGCGATAATTCAGATAATACTGGCCTCTAACAGCTTCTTTTTTTATCGTCTAAATACAACACGCACTCATTATCTTCCGGATATGATCTAAAGTATGAGTATACGGAGAAAAATATTCACCTAAGAATTATCGATTTACACCATTGTTATTCGTATAATCATAAAAAAAATGATATTTTTATACATTGGAGAAATTTCTTCACGTGTCGACTATTATTAATTGGTCTTTGTTGAGGTCAGCGGAATTTCTATTTCCTCTTGATAAACTTGATATAAACATGGCTTTGGGAAAATCTCCTCGCGACAAATCATGTCGTCACAGCGATCTACTGTATCTACAAACTTATTTCTTCCACCATGAAAACAAACTAGTTTAGGAAGGAATATTATTGCTTCTTACATAGTCATACAACTGATAGAAAAGGTTCGCTCAAAATAATCAAATAACGCGGGCGCATTTTAGTAACCTGAATGAAACCAGGAAACACGCGGACAGAATTCTTGGGGTTGTGCGTCTACAACAGTCATAAAGAATTGCCAGTAGCACAATACTCGCACAATGC
>JAPYYZ010000949.1:0-17176 GCA_030522705.1 Eretmocerus eremicus
AAACCCTTTGGGATACCTTCATTTCTCACCAAAACAAGATGATTCCCAGAGTTTCGGCCAAATCCGTGATCCGCAAGATTGATACTCCCCTTGTTAGTACTGCAATAAACGGCTATCAATTTTCAACACGCAGGCATCGCCAAAATCTGCTCAACCAGCTCACAACAAATGGCCTTCCTTCTAAATACAGATATCAACTGGAATACAGTTGGAAAAAACAATGAATAATCCGGAAGTGATCAGAATATTCATGGATTCGGTAGAGTTTGAAATAGCCGAACCGGACTTCTGAGTCACAAATCTCTCCTGAATTAGACAATATTAGGGGAAAAGAATGCATAGATGTCTGCAGTAAAGCGGATTCACTTCTCCGTGGCTAACGTAACTCGTTTGGAAGTTGATACTGTGTACTCCTTATCGTGGTCGAAATACTGTTTTATTCACAGACTATTTGTTGAATGCAACTCAGGGACATTAAAATCAAGTCCCAATTTGTATAAGCTCTCATCCGACTCGTACTCCAGAAAATACCAATCGGACTGGCCCAGTACTTTTATTATTCGGGAAAGAATCACCAACTTTGTCATGGAGAAGGGAGAAATGAAATGAGCTTACGGACGTAATTACGATCCCGAGTACGCAGAATTCATATATCATCCTTTTTATAGATTTTGAAAAATAGTTCTGATTAATCTCAATATCGAATCGCTCTGGGCTAGATTACTGGCTCTGGAGCGAGAAACCATGTAGAATATGTTCGTTTCATTGTCGGTGAAAATTAGCCGACGTATTTTGAATCGCAGAGGCCGACCAAATAAGGTGAGTGTACTCAACCTGGCACCCCTTGAGCCATTTTGCTCATAACTTTGGCTCGCTCAATATTTTCAAACGTACCTGAGCGCCAGCCTCTAAGCTTGTTTCAAAACCTTTAAAATGAGCTAAGGCACGTTTAATTTGAACCAAATGCAGCAAAGGCATCCCAAATCTTCAAAAAGATACTTTTTTCCGATGGGGTGTACCCAACTGGCCACCATCATCTACTTACACAGAGTTGCAACGCAATAACAAGAAAAAAGAGCAAAAAGTGCTTTCATCGCCGTACGGAGCGGGTTTTGACTTTTTTGACAGTCCAAAATGCTCATTTCCTCATGTAACGACGTAATGATGACAATTTGAGTGCGCAGCAAGGTCTTACTATGCGTGTATTGGAGATAAACATGTGGGGGCAAGTTGGGTATACGTCGAAGGACAACTTAGGCTTCGTATTTTGCTCATAAAAATAGTACTGATCCAAATTTCGAGATTCTAGAAGAAAGGGGTTTCAAGGTCTTGGATAGAGGGATCAGATGCGCCCAGAAACGTTGAGATTGGTTGAAAATTGTTGGCAGCCCTTTGGGTAAAAAAGATTTTCTATTGAGTAAAACGAACTTATATCGAGCTAGCGAACGCAAAAATCTATTTAACTCGGTCCAAGCCACTTATTTTCTCTGCTTCTAACATAACAAATATTAAAGAAATCCGCGGAAAGGTCGGGAGTTCTCTGTCTGCCTGTTCTCGAGATTCGCATATGGTGGCAGGTTGGATACACTTATCTCACATTCAATTATTTGAAACTCCCGCGAGTGATGAATAGATAATCGATCATATCGATCGAGCGTCTAGACTAATTTGACATATTGGTGGCAGGTTGGGTACACACTCCAAAAGCCAAATTATATAGGCGTCGTATTTTGTCCATGAAATCATTCCAAAGTGGAATTTCCCAACTCTGAAAGAAGGAAATTGAAGGTCTTGAGATAAGGAGTCGACCGAGCCAAGATACATCGATATAGGTTTGCTAGAAAAATCTTGGCACCGCTTCGACTAAACCCAAATTATTAGGTGCGCTACAGGGGAAAACGCAAAAGTACTTATTTCCAGCTAGCA
The DNA here is from genome assembly GCA_030522705.1 of Eretmocerus eremicus. Lineage (NCBI taxonomy): Eukaryota > Metazoa > Arthropoda > Insecta > Hymenoptera > Aphelinidae > Eretmocerus > Eretmocerus eremicus. Next base: position 1,927 of record JAPYYZ010000949.1, read on the forward strand.
AACGCAGAAATCGTTCTGGATCCATCCAAACATTTTACTTTGTCTATTTCTACCATAATGAATTTCAGAAAAATGTGCGGCAAAATTTGCTATTGCGCCGTTCCGAGATTTGCATTCGGTGGCAGGTTGGGTACGCTTACCTCACTTCAATCAATTTTACCAAAAACTGAAGAATCGTCTCATTATGGAGCTTGATTATCCTCTAAGTCGATCCTAAACGATGCGAGATGGTTTTCAAACCATCCTAGACTTGATTCTCGAAGTTTTTATGAACGGAAAAAATTGTTGAGGTTTAGTTCTTCATGATAAATCATCAATCTTTTCGATTCAATCTTCAAGGAACTAGGAAAATTGGCTGATTGCGTACGCTGCTACCCTTACAGCCATTTCTGAACGCCGCGAAACAGTAGATGTAGAGTATACAAAAACTCACAAGTAGGGTACCAACCCTGCGGATCATCGATCTTGACCAAATTTTGGGAACTATCTTGTTGTGGTGAATAATTAAGGGATCTCATATTAGCTAGAGCCAATGAACTTTTTGTTTTGAGATATAGCCATGGACATTAGCATTGCTAGTATACCTATGTAAATGGTTTTTTAACACGTGCCTATATGAGCAATACTAATGCCCCTGGCTGTATCTCGGAACTGAAGGCCTATGGGACTAAACCCTCTGAGATATCTTCATATCTCACCGAAACAAGATGATTCCCAAAGTTTTGGTCAAATCCGAGATCCGCAAGGTTGACCCTCTACTTGTCAGCTCCGGTATTTTCCTCCACTACAAGTACGATGAAAACGCTGGCCAGCTTGTGCAGTCTTGGGAGCTCCGAGACGTACAGGGCTATTGAAAATTCGTTCATATACACGAGAGGAAAATTGAAAAATTCAAGCTCGCAACAGAGCCTTTCAGACTCAAGTATCATCTTTAATCAGTATGCAATCAATTTACAACCATCAAGACTTCAATCGTTTGAATTTCTCTAGACGCAAGTTGATTGTCTGCAATCTACAAGGTGCGCTCGATAGACAAATTTGCCTAGACTGAGCTGCACTTCACGTCCAGCGATAATGGAGGGCACCGCACTCATTACCCATTCCGCGATTCCTACGAGTGTGACTCGATCCGACTCGATCGGACTTCTAATCGGTGCTCCTCAGCTAATCCGTCCACATTGGCTGATTTATGTTGAGAGAGTGAACAACCAGCCAGCGATCTCGCATAATCATATGCACACAGTCTTTCGTATAAATACTCGAACTATAATCATCTTGAATACGAAAATACGCGTGCTTTAAAACATGGAACTATAGGCTCTGCGGCTCAATATTCACAATCCGAATGAATTTTCACAGTCTCGTTAACTATTACATGCTAAATGGAGTATCTTATCATGATCATATTGAAGTACATAGTAGAGCCAGTACCCTAGCAGCGCTCGATTGTTGAACTTCTCTCCCGCGGTACTCCTTCAGGACCAAATAAACATCAATCGGTCCTCTGATGGATACGCTGGTGATGCTACTGACATCGGAACGGGACAAATACCTAATGTGCAATCGCTATTCATCAATGAAATTGCTCCTGCTGTCGAGGCTACAAGTATTAATTTTGAATCATGTATGCGGTAGTACTAAAGTTCAGATTCTTTCAGTACTCTAGCAGGATCTTAGCACGGATCGTTTTACGAATTTTGACTTGCTCTACTGAACTCTACCGAGTCGTTGACTTGGGTGCCTAATGAGTAGGGTTTGTGTTCCACAACGTTACGTCGTAGTGTACTCGGAACGTTGTGGAACGCGAACCCGACTCATTTTTGGCACCTAAATCAACGACTCAGTAGAGTTCAGCAGAGCAAGTCCAAATTCGTAATACGACCCCAAGGTCTTGCGGGAACCTCTTCAGGATGACACCGGCTAAGCCGCAAAACACAGTTCCGATCGTAGCTGTCGAGTCAGAGTATGATCTGATCCATAGGCTAGTTACGATTCGCGCGGGGCTTTTGAAACACCCCAGACTCGGGATCGTGAATTTGCGACGTTCAAACCAATGGGCCAGAGTCAACTCTAACCTCTATATGAACTGGTTCCGGATCAAGAATTCCAATTCGTTCCCTCTGCACTGCGTGGTCCGGAGTTGTTATCCCAATCAGTTCTGATCTCTCGTACTCACCTGTGATTCTGAACATCCCCCCGTTCTCCATATACACCACCGCTGACCGACGACCAACCCACTCACCCGATTCTCTCATCCACCAGATGGGACAAGGTGGGCTCGTACCAGCCTCCCAGCTCCAGCTCGTACCGCGAAGCTTCAGCTCCGAGCTCGTACGCCACTTTGGACAGCAGGTCGTCTCGGTACCGCGGCGACGTCTACCGCAAGGACAGCCTCGGCTACCCGCTCGACCAGCAACAGCAGCCCACCCTCGCGGCCCAACAACAACAACAGCAACAACAACAACAGTCCTCCAGAAGGCACCACAAATCAAGCCAGCAGCAGCAGCAGCAGTCCCCATCGTCGAGGGGCTACCAGCAGCAGGGCCCGTTGGTACCGGGCTACCCGCCACCTCCGCTTCCGGGCTACGGTTACCCACCCGAGTACCAAAAGTACTACGCGAGCAGGCCGCCTCCGTCCGCGGTGCCTCCGCCCGCCATGCTTAAGTACGAGTCGAGCTTGCACGACAAGTACAAGCAGCCGCCGCCGCAGTACCACCAGCCCGGGCCCAACGGGGCCCTCGTGCACAACGGAGCGGTCATGGGACTGCAGAACCCCGCGGCAGGGCCCATGCCACCGGGACTCGGGCCCGCCGCCTACTTCGGAGCTCAGCTCGGTGAGTTGGATTACGTTGATCTCGATCGCGTGTTCTTGGGCAGCTTTGGCGGGCAATAAAGCCGAGGTCCGGACGCGGTGAGCTGCGGCTGGCTATTCGTTTCAATTACGAGGGGGATTCGAGTCCCCAGTGGGTGTAGACCGTCTTCACTGACTGATTCGACGCATTTTTCTTGATTTTGCACGCGGAGTGGAGTATTTGCGGCTCCGTCTCCGAGTGAAACATTTTCATCGGTGGTATATGGGCATTATCGCGGAAACTTGCAGATTCCATGTAATGACCTCGCGTTGCGACGGATAAGCTCGAAACCACTCCATTGAAACTTTTTCTCGCGTATCATGTTAAAATACAATTGGGAATAAGTTTCAGGTCGATCAGTTGAGCCGTTTTTTTATTTCGAATTTATAAGAGTCGAAATGTCAGTTCCGTGGGCAGTTTCTAATTGTGTTTGGCGCAGTCTCTTGCCTCTCGTCTTGAAATGATAAAAAGGTTCGCTATCGTAGTATTATTTTTCCGTTGTAGTACTGACAATAAGTTAGACCAACCAATGCCCATAGGTTTTATGACCGGAAACGGTCGATAAGGGTTCGAGCCATGTGCTCCTATGCACGTAATGGAGATTTCATGTCAGTTCCGTGGACAGCCTGTTCTCCCACCAAATGATTTCCAACACATTCCGTAGCAAATTTTTCAGAAGAGTATCATCGCATTAGATGAAATCTACGCGCAAAAGTTGCTGCGTCAACTCTGATGGTCGTGAGAGTAATGAACACGACTCCATGGAACTTACCAAAATCTGCAAGTTTCCGCGATAATGCCCATATATGATTTTGAATAGATGCTACGATGTTGAGTTAGAGTCATTTTGATGGACGATTTATAGTTTGGAAAGTCCCTGTGAGATCATGACTCGTATCGTGTTGATTTTCACGAAGTACTACGAGACAGCAACAAAATTATGAGTATGATTCCTTATACTCCGACACTCGGTTGTCGTGATGTTTTTGAAAGTTCGTTCTTCCTAGTTTCTCGTTATACTCATACATTCAAGGCCAATGGCGGTTGCTTCCCGCAGATGTGAAAAAATGCGATCAATCAAATTTGTTTTGACAAGGGAATAATCTCAAATAGATGTATCATGAATCACAAGCCATTTGGAAATCATCGCGAATGAACATTCCTTCTTGTTCTCGAATTATTGTAGAATCTTGTCAATTGGCGTCCCATTCGAGACCATATTTCGATCAAAATCATCAATAAGAATCCATGAGTTGATAAATGTGTGTTGCCTAAAGGAGAGAGATAGAGCCGCTGATACTGAAGCTCTCAAGTAGGTCACGCCGTCCTCGAACAGCGCGACAAGCGTATCGTGAACTCACATGCTTCCCATGCATCGCGTCACCTATCCACACAAAATTTCCAATCAATGTCACGCAACGTAACCTCGCGAATCACATCAACGTCACAATACCTCACTCGTGGCTTTCTCAAGCTTGCTCTGACTTTTTCGTTCAAAAAGTTTCAACTTGACAACATTTATCCCTCTCCACGTCTGCACGTTAGAGAATACTAAAAAAATTTATCTCCCTCAGGGTGTTTCTACAAATGAACGATATGCCATGCCCTCGCGACCTCCCGCAACGACATGTGTCTTCGGTCGTCGAGGGCGCCCTCCAAATTTTTCCAACCTTGGTTATTCACAAGACCCCATCTGTTATCCCATTGAACAACAGTGAAACGTGCAGCTATCGAACGCTAATAGGTGTCATGGCGCGTGGTTCATTTGTAGACACACGCAAGTAATTAAAGAACGAAAAACTTGCTGCAGTCTCCAATTTCATCCTCGAGCGACAATTACCTGTACTTGCTGAGGCGCGTAAATCACCAAGTGCGCAGTAATGCTAATCGAAAATGGAATGAATTTTGTTTTCTCAGCTACGCGGGGCGAGCTGGGCAGCGACTACGCACCGGACGCGAAGGAGCCGGTCTCGCCGATGTCGCTGCAGCAGTCCAAGCAGGCGTACATGCAGAAGCTCGCGATGCAGAGGCTCAGCGTTGAGAGCCACCTTCGCGAGTACTCGAGCCGCGTTCCGGGCTACAAGAATCACCGCGAGTACCAGGAGTATTTAATGAGGCATCGAGAAATCGTCAGGCTTCAGCAGAGCTTCGAGTACACGGGATCGCTCGTCGGGGCCCAGAATCAGGCCCAAAATCCACTGCAGCACCATCACCAGCAGCAGCAACAGCAGCAGCAAGCCAACTCCAGCCAAGGCATGACACCGATAAATCTGCAGTTCGATCAGAACGGAATTCTCATCAACTCGAGCCTGATGACGCCGTACGGGCCGACGGCGGTGCAGCAGCCGGGTATCGTCATGCCTAATCCACTCAGCCCTGGCAAGGATGCCCCTCCCAATCCCTACGACGGTGAGACATTTCTACTCGCTTACCCTCCAATCGATTTTTTATGCGTGAGCAACACCCTTTCGTTACTGGAGTGTCTTGGTTTAGACCTATTCGGACAAGAGCGTTCGGATCGAGAAGTCGAATAATTGAATTAATCACGATAGAATCCGCGTAGTATGACATACGGGCGACTGTAGACCATAATCCTTCTCTGGTTTTTCTAAGATCGAGTAGGTTCATCAGGAAATGCTGAATCCGTTGAAGATAGTTGTAAAAATTCTCTCATCGTCAGACGGATTCATCGTCTGTCTGGATGAAAGCAAAGGGGTTTCCACGACGAAACTAAAATCCGGACGATTCAATTAATAGAGAGCTAATATGCAATTTCTAAGGATTTGAAAGGTACCTATTCCTTTGAGTTTGGCGAAATCAGTGAGAGTCGCAATTTGGTAACATAATGAGCGTCACAGGGGATTTTACAAGTGCGAATTCAATCTTGTTTCAGTTGAGTGGCAAAGAAGCAATAATGTTTTTTATCGACTTGCGGGACCCAAATGGGAGCAAACAGCATAGCTAATTTTGTTAAAAGTGCTCTCGTTTTTATTCAAAACTATACGTATTAGCATTTTAATTGTATGCATGAGCCGTGAGCCAGTCGTTGATATTCAGTTTCATGTGTAATTAAATCCATTATTCAATCTTCCGATCGTTCTGCAATGTCTGCGATATTGATAAAAGAAGATAATCGACAGATGAAGAAGATTAAGAAAAAAATTACAGCAAAAAGTTGTTTCTTACCACACCGATGAAATTCTACATTATTATTTCCAAAGGACACGGATATGATTTGGCATTCTTCCCGAAATTTTCCTCAAGACCTATTGTACGAGTGACAACATTTTTCACTAACGCCAACGAATTAGTAGCCTGTGATCTCCGACGAATAATTTCTTGAAAATTTTCCAACTTGTAATCTCTCCACAAATGAAGAGCAATCGTCACTCTGCACCTGAGGACCACATAGATACCTGGAATCTCCTGATTGGCAATGTTGAACCAAATTTATAAAATGGAGGTCAACTATCTTCTGCTCCAATGAACACCAAATGCTCTAGACATGCAGTGCTGCTTCTATGCTTAGTTTTTCAAAAAATAAAAGTTGTTCTCCATTCTCATAATTGACGATGGTTAATGGCTCGCATTATCTCGCCTTGGAGAGTATAGAACAAAAGTGATATAGGCCTATATATGGGTTATTTGCTCGACCAATCTCCCTCCACTTCTCTCGCTTGTTTGCGCTCAACGGGGAAAGCTGCATTGATAACAGCTGATACTCGACTCAGCCCATCGAGCCTATGAACTGCCAGAGATATTCCAGGTCATTTCATATACATCCTTGTGTTGAGTTTCTATCCCGGGATGACAATTGAATCAAATGATTTGTATTCCAAATCGTTTAATTCATTTTATATATACGCAGAAAAGATTTTCTCCTCACAAAATGGATTTCAAAATTTAAAATCGAATCAACGCTTCGATTTTGCACAGTTATTACACAGTAACTCACTTGGAGACTCCAATTTATACAATTAATTCAGTATGATTATCGTATAGAGTAGCGCGATATAGAGTTATTTCACATCCAACGACTCACCGATCAGCACAATGGCTGCTATCTCTTCGCTCCAGAGAAATCGACTAATTGCGCATTTCTCTCTGTTTTATCATCGACATATTTCCGCAAAAGCTTCCGTCAACCTCATGGTGCTAATAAACGTGTTTCGGCCATGAAATTGGTCTATAGTGTTCCTCTCGGCAACGAAATTGGATCTCGAACATTTTTTTCATCGAGAGTCGAGCCATCGTTATAATATCCAACGATATCTCTCCGACTCAAGATACGGAAAGCAAAAAATACCTCGAAGCTCTGATTGAACAGCAAAACGAGCGCGATCCTCGCCGTCGATTTTTTTTTCTCCGTTGACACGAATCATCATCGAATAATCGAAGTACTACATCTGGAATGAGAGAGGAATTGACTTTGAATATCAAAAATAGCCCCTTATCAATCGCGATCTACATTATGAATATTCGTACGTGTCCTCTCAACTGTGCAAATACCTGATCACTAAAAGTCTCACTTCGTGTGCAGCTGCTCATCATCCGATGTCGACGCTCAGAATATTACGATTCTATTTGCTAATGAAACGTATAGTTCGTGCCGTCTCCTCGCACGAGCGCGCATGACCCGAGCGCGACGAGACATTATCGGAAGCATTATAAAATCCATTGTCATTATCGAAGCCGAGGATATAGATATTTGAGTTTCCTCCTCGCATACAATAATGCTTTTACATGGCGAGCTCGTGAGCTCGAGCGATCGGAATCGATGCAGCCCGAGTTTTAGGATGATTTTTTAACGCGAATGGTTTGGACAATTTGGAATTTTTTCCCGTAAAATTATGTGCACTCTGGATGGTAAAACATTCTTCAAGATCAATAATCGTCTGGCGCAACGAGCGAGGCAACGAGCGATTCTTATCCAAATGACACGTATATGGTGCAAGAAGACGCTAGAGTGAAATGTTCTTTCAGCTTCTTCACGCGACAGGCCATACAAAAGAGCAAGTTTGATTTGAATAGAATCTCGGAGTATCTTCTAGAGCTGAACTCTGAATGACAATAAAGTTTTTATTCTACATGACAATGTCCAAGCCAGCGAATGTGGGATGGATCAATCCCAACTCCTTGGGTCTTGCTCCTCTTTTTATACAGACTTTCTTCGCTCGTGCTAATTTCGGAATGATTTAGAGGAACAAATCTCCGCAATACATTTGTCTTCCAAATCAAAAATATCAAATACCTATATGATTTATAGAATAATAAATCAAATCGAGGGAGTCCATCAAAACAAAAGTTGGGTTGGTACAATCGTTCTGAAAGAATGTATCTGAGCAGATCAAGAGCTGCCAAGAACTAAAACATCAAATTATTTCGAAGCTGACATTTGTGCCAACAATTCATGTTCTCTGTGAAATAATTCCTTTTCGTAGCTTTTGCCCCAGAATTTCTCGATGTACGTGAGATTTTTCGTTTGGAACATCCGACATCGAAGCATTGAAATGGAATTCACTCCGTCGACACGGTGGGCAGGAACAGACGTTAAATCGAAGAAAAGTGCCATACAAAACGGCGCACTTAGTGTTTCTCAGCAATTCAAGATGAAAATAACCCCGTTGGAATCAAAATTGGATCTGTTAGTTCCTTCCAATGCGAGCCAAATCACTAATTTTAGTTCCTAATCGTGGAAAAACAGCTAAGGCACGTGTAGGAATTGAGACTCATCAAAGCTCGTGGTAGCTCTACCTATGGCGCAACTCAACATTTTCCACATTACCTGGACTCACTTCAAAGCTCTCTTCAAAACCTTCGAAATGTGAACCTACATATTTCCAACGTACCTGAGCTCGTTCTAAAGCTTATCTCGAGAACTTTAAAATCAGCTAAGATGCGTTTAATTTCGACGAAATAGAGCTGAGCTATGTCGTTTTGAAACGAAGTAGAAATGTCAGTTTTCGAAGACGTGACATTGCCTTGTGAAAAAATGGGGGCTTCTCGGAGCTCTAACGCTACCACGTTTGCATATTTTCCAATGTAGCTCAACTAATTTTGGAGGTTTTGGTATGAACTTTAAAATGAGTTGAGCTACGTTGGAAAATATTTAGAAGTGCTAGAGTTAGAACTGCTAGAAGCCTTGGATGTTTTTAGAGGGAAAGATCGCGTTTTGGAAATTGATGTTTATACTTCATCAAAATCACATAGCTCAGCTCTTTTTGGTCGAAATTAAACGTCCCTTAGCTTGATTTAAAGGTCTCGAAATAAGCTTCAGAACGAGCTCAGTTACGTTGGAAAATGTTGAGGTGCGCCAGAGTTGGAGCTGCCATGAGCTTTGATAGGCCTCAACTACTACATGTCCTTTAGCTATTTTTCCATACAAAAAACAAAAATTAGAGATTTGGCTCGCAATGAAAGGACCTAGCAGCTCCGATTTTGATTCCAACGAGGTTATTTTTGTCTCGAATTGCTGAGAAACACCACGTGTTCCTATTTGTATAACACTTTTTCTCGATTTAAGGTCCGTTCCTGCCCATCGCGCCGAGCAGCTTGACCAAAAACCGAACGACATATCATTCGAAAGTTGCTCGGAATAAAATCTCATCATCGATTGGAGGTTGACAACCTCGTCAACGTATCTTAAACGACAAAACCCGTGTACCGACCAAGACGATCATGTATCCATAAGAAAATCACCGAATCCGTCAATTCCAGCAAAAGCGATGCAAGCAATGGAGCACACGATGTCCCAACAGCACCACCAGCAGCAGCAGCAGCAGCATCAGCAGCAGCAAGCCCACCCGATGATGCAGCTGAGCCCGGAGCAGCATCAAACTCATCCGCACTACCTCGCTCCCGACTACCACAATCCAGCGGCGCAGTACCACCCGCACCTCCACCACCACCAGGCCCATCTGCAGCACCACCACCAACAAGCGGTCCACCTTCAACAGCAGCAGCTCAATCACCAGGCCCATCAGGCCCAGCTTCATCATCAGCAGCAGCAGCAGCAGCAGCATCAACTTCAGCACCAGCAGCAGCATCAGCGGCTGGAGGACGAGGCGGAGGAGCAGCGCAAATCCGCGAGCAAGGACTTTGCCGACAAGCCGAACTTGGACGTGAGGCAGTTCTTCGCGAGCTGGGACGAGACCGAGGAGGAGGACGGAGCGCAGAGCGTGAGTATATCGCCCCGTTACGTTGTCATTATACCGCAGAGCTGCGTCCACCTTCATTAATTCCTCCACACGTCACACGCCGTATATATGCAGTCGTAGTTCCGACGCAACTGCACTTCCGCGTCGTGTGCGCGTACACGTATATATGGAGGTATACACAGACGCGAGGAGTAATTGCACGGGACGCGGATTGCGATCTAGAGATGAGCCTATAGCGTATCCGCAGATCGCGTGTCTCAGACCCAAGATGAGGGCGAACCCTGTTCGGAGGTGCAGGAAATATTTAGTCTCGTTTCTCGGGCAGAGCTGCGACGTGGTAAAGAGGGATGAACGATTCAATTTCACGTCGCAAAGTATTCGACTGCGCACTGATGATTTGTGTTCACTGTACATTCTGGCGTGCCGAGGTATCGCGACTGTAAGAGAAATAACGCAGAGCGACAAACTGATTGGCTAATCATCTCGCGAAATTCTTTTTTAATGAATCAATTATCGCCCGTAACAAGCCATATCTCTGCCACGAACAAAAGTCACTCGTCATCGTTTTTAGGAGTTGCGAAGTTTCGTGCAAGAGGCCTTCCATATTTACATTTCACGCGCTGACCGGATAATGACCATAATTGGTCGAATTCTGTACTTCGAAGCCCTATCTCAATTTTCGAAAAAATTCTCATCAAAGGCCCTATCTCATTTTTGAGAGAGTGAAAAATTCTATTTCAGTTTTAAGAAAATAAAACGCCCTATCTCAAAATTTTTTAGTAAAAAGCTCTATCTCAACAATTTTGAGTAGAAGATCTCTCTTTCTTTCTGAGATCTGGTGTGAGAAGTCATTTCCCAAAATAATTGAGAATGAGGTTCATGTGACTTAGAAAAGGGTCTGATTATGAACAAAACTCTTTTCTCAGTCACATGACTCTAATTCTCAAACATTTTGGGGCACGCCTTGTCACACCAAATCTTCAAGATAGGGCTTTTTTACTCAACACTTTTGAGATGATGGGGCTTTGCCACTCAAAAATTCGGAGGTAGGGCCTTTTAATTTCTCAAAAATGAGATAGGACTTTTTGGCCTTTCAAGCGTGAGATGCGGCTCATTATTCTCTCAAGTTAGGGCTTTTGTTCTCGCGTCGACTTCATTCCAGCATGTGGATGAAACTCGAGGAACCGCGATGGCGTGGATTGAGAGTTGTGGAGGGATTGAAGTTATGGAAAGTTTCTAATTACATCACCCTTCGCGACATGCTCTGTAATCGGGTATGAGTTCTAACAATTCTTTCGGCATCATTTCCAAATTTTCTTACAATTTATTTCAAAGTTTCTCCTTACATCGAGCCCCAGAACAATTTTGAATGATACGACACCTCAACGAAATCTTGTTCCTTCTTTCTTCACCTAATGGTACTTTAAACTAGCTTAGAATGCACCCACTGAGAGAAATGATTTGAATAAGAGAAACGTACCTATAGCTACTTTTCTTTACGTCCGACACGTACTGAAAAATGAAAAAAAAAAAATTGATTTACTCATTGCAATGTCACGTTCAACTCGTGCGCTGTTCTACATTCAATGTTTTTCTCAGAAGAAGTCTATTAAAAGTGTTGAAGCAAAAAAATATCATGATACCAAATTGCCAGGTGAATCGTGGTTAGCGTGACTAGCTGCAAAAGTCAATCCTCTGAATAGTGAATAACTTGTGATATCAATCATTTGCGTACTTCACCTCTCACAACTCTAACGTAGGTCAAAGTGGTCTTGATTGATGCCGGAAAAGTGAAAGAGTAGAAGTTGCATCGACTACGCATGAATAATAGTAGAATCCAATTTCCAAGTTTCCCTCACTGTCAAAGCTTGAAAGCGTACATTGGCAGTTACAGATGTATCGCTTATTATTCATCGTATCATCGCGAAGATGATTTATGAATCATCGCTGCTCTCATCAACGGACTTTCCCTTCGAACGCGCGAGAAAATTTCACAAAAGCTTCTTCATTTGGTCCATTGCGAAACGAGAAATCCCGCATGAGCTCGTTATAATAATCTGTACCGATATCGTGGAGCGCGAGCTGCTCGAGCGCAATTATTCCACTCTCGTATCGCCAGTGCGCGAATGAGTTTTGATACAAACACATCACGCGACGAGTCGAATCGACGGCATGAACTTGCGGGGCTCGCAGCTTCGACGCGGGTCTCTTGAAAATCACGTAACGAAAAAAAGCACGAGCAGGTTGAGAGCCGCGCTAATTGCGCGAGCGAGTTGTCGCATTCGTGACCGCGAGGCCCGCTGCAAGTCAGCATTGACTCATACATATTTTCACTCCACACATTTCTGCATCTCTTGCACAAATACCTGTCGCGCTTGATATGTGCGCGAATTCTCGACTCGCGTGAGCCCGCCTCGAGCTCAAAACAATCGACCGATATTCGATCGCTTCGAGTATACATGTGGGCCTTTAGCTTCTTTTTTTCAGAATTGCTGCATTCAACTTTTTGATCGATCATTATTACGCGTGGAAAATTAGGGACGGATATCAGATCGAGAAACATATTCGTGGAATTGAGAAGTGGCAATGTCATTCCAAACCGGTTTGGCTCTAAAAATCATCATCGTCAGATTCAATGTGCTTTTGAGCAATTTTCGTTTTTACGTTATGTATAAGCATATGTGTAAACGTCGCCTCCATAAAAGCCTATCTGGTGGAAAATCACCTTCAGTAACGGTGCGAGCGAAACTTTGTCGATTCCTCAAAATGTTTCGATTCTCCAGCATTGAACGGACCCCGGGAGCTCGCGAAACTAATTTTTCTTCGCAGAAGCAGAGCATCTCCAGTGGTTGGGGTAGCCCAAGGTACTAATGAGTGCTCCCGCTCGAGTTTGCTTACGCAATGAAACGCGCTTAGCCTTCTCGCCGAAAACTCGATACCCACATACGTATCCACCTCAGACCGCACTATCGCATAGCGACTCGCTCGTGTCATTGACCCCACGGAATCTTTACCTTCCTACAGAACCTAAAAAACACCCGTTCTCATGTTCAAATTTGCACAAGTGAGATATGCGCAATTCCGCCGTAACTGTAGGTCTTTCAGTCGGAAACTGTCTAAAAATCAATTTCCGCGTCTCAAGAGAATTGTACTTAATACTACTTACCTGCATTTCCTACTCAAATAAGAATGAAATAGAAGAAGTCATTATTACAATTTTCGGTCTCAATACAGCCGTTCCCTGGTGGAAGTTTTAGTCTTGATTGTGAGGATGGAATGGACACTTGAATTCCTAAAATGTTGCTTTAGCTGTCGCTTTGATCAATTCAAACAGTTGTTTGCTCATAAATTTACATCTCTTCAAATAAATACTAGAGAGAAGCAATTCTTTCTCGTCCTATATAAGGTGGCTCCGAGTATCGAACAAGGGAGACGGAATGGACATCGTGTCTTAAAACACCAGCGCTCAGTCACAAACGAAATCTTAATTACCTGCAGCCACAATCACGCAAAAGTTGAATTTCAGCGAGACTGTGGCAACCGAGTTTGTAACGCGGGCTAAATTTTGAGATTGGGTTGGGGACAGGGCACTATTTCTCAATTTCCATCCTCCTACTCACCGTGGTATAAAAATCTCCGACGCCACTCGAATTCCTAATCAGAATAAGACCCCGAAAAACTATCCCGACCCCCAGCTGCTCACAAAAATCCCCCATTTCCCAACGGAATCACCCACGTACAAGTTCAAACTGCTTGGCCAGGTCATCCTCGCGGAAGGCAGCGCACCGATCGTCGTGCTCGAGTACGGCGGCAGCCTAGACCAGCTTCCCCCCGACGGCTCGATCTGCCTGCAGAAGGACCCGAGCTGCCTCGATGGAGCCTCCTCCAGGGAAGCCGCCTCCGCGCCAACGGCGGCCCCCCCGCCGACGACGACGACGACGACCAACGGCAGCCTCGCCGACGACGAGAGGAGCCCGATTATAGAGACGGTCGCGAGCCCGGAGGCCGACGAGGTTCCGACGATCCACATAGCCGACTCGATCGACGATCCGGCGGCCGCGCTGGTGAAGGGCGCGTTCCACAGCGTCGACTCGGCCGACATGAGGAGCATCGAGGAGCTCGTCAACAAGAGCGCCGACGAGGCCCACACGCGGATCGACACCGCGCAGACACTGCTGCCCCGATCGCCAGGTGAGCCGCGCTCCGCGTCAACCGGTCGCCTCAACGCAGTACTCTATACGAGGCCGTCCTTGCCCGAGAGAGGCAACGATCGCGTGCTTATCGCTCGAGCGAAGCGTAGGCGAGTGCACGGCGCGTTGTGATAGAGCTGCGAGCGAGTTTGTTACGCAAGCGATCTCGTGCTGCATGCCGCTCGGTTTTGACAGCCGCGGACGATTCCATTTTTTTCCATCGTACGTTCGTCGCCGCTATCGCTGTCGGTGTCGCTAATTACGTATCGCTAGGCTACTTTTTTGGTTCGTCTAGCTCCAATGGTTGGAACGAGCTCGTCGGAATAGATATATATGTGTGCGGTGCGCGTCCGTCACCCCCGGTACGATTGCGCGAGGCCGGATCGACATCGATTGTCGGCAGAGCAGCTCGCGAGAACGCTATTTTTTTCCCTGCTTATGTATACCTTATACGCTCCATCCGTTTCATTCCAAGCAACTGTGTGTATAGGCCGTTTCTCACGTGGAGGTCAAATCGATACCAGTCGCGAGCTCGGCTCTGCGGATATATACTTATTGCCGCCGCCGCCTCTGCGCGCATCACCCAATTCAAATAGCGGCTGTGTATGCGCGCCTCCGCCGGCACGTATTACTCCTATACTCTCTCTATCGCGCGATGAATGACATATCGAGACTGAGAGCATTCTCAGCTTGAGGAATCCGAATTTCGTTGATGATTCACATTACTTTTGTGAATGGGAGAGCCTACGGATATGAGATGTATACTCGATGCTGAATTGAGATGGCGAGATTTTAAATTTTTCCCTCATCGCGCTTTCGAAGAATGAAGAAGGCAGTGTTGCATATAATTACGCTCGCGGCATGTGTTGCGAGAGTTTTCCGGATATCTGGTCAGAGCTCGTAAAATTGATGAAATTTCGAAAAAGACTATTGATATTTTCCTGTCTCACGAATTGCTCGCGTTTGAGACATTTCCCTTCGTGCCTCTGGTCCACACTGTCCGAACTTGCTAAATTATTCTCCACTGAGCATTTTAAAAAAAAGCTCGACC
>JAPYYZ010000950.1:0-35098 GCA_030522705.1 Eretmocerus eremicus
AATGTCAATTCCATCCCCTTCTCGGACCCTTAAAATATGCCGTACTTTTCCCTGAGATTCATCTTGGGCTACGTAACTCTGGATACTTGTTTCTGATGCCCAAACATGTAAAAATTAACTCTATTAATCACCCGAAACTCATTTGGGGCTGAAATAATTTTTTGACCCGAATCTCATCCGTGGACATTTTTGGCTCCAAAAAATCCCACTCTCGGCGGAATCACTCATATATTCCATACATCATCCCCGCGGCAGCCAATAAATCGCTCGTATGCGAGCGTTCGAGCAAGATCGTGTAATAATTTTAGAACGAGTTTCTTGCACCCGAGTGTAAAACGATCGGATTCTCTCGCGGTATGTATTTTTAGATCGCGGAGTCGTGCGTTATTTGTTTATGCATCGCCTTATGGCATTGTGAAGGTGCCCTGCGGGCGCAACGATTCAATTTCATTAGCGAGTTCGTAATATTTCGACTATGAGAATTGTGCCGACTGGCGGACGCGGTAATTACAGTTGCCGAGGCGATTCGAGGCGCCTTGCCAGGATAATTACCAAATTATTGAATATTTTACGACGTCTGTCTGGCGAGGCGCGCGTCAGCTTCAGCGTAAAGATCTTGTTCGCCTTAAATGCTACTTTGTTGATACTGGATGTCGGTATGCCGATTCAGAATAGCTTTTGGAATATAGAAATGCTGAGTGTTTCCCTCTTAATTTGGCATTGAAACTGCTTATCGGGACCATCAGCTTTTGAGTACGTGCGCACAAAATTCCTGGTATTCTGGCTGGTTGAACCTTGAACTTTTTGACTTCTTCGTTAATATCGTTGGATTGATGAGCAAACACGCGTAGGCTTGATACAAAATTGTTGGAAATAATTATTTCTCATTGGGGACGAATTACAAGTTAATTTGTACGTATTGATAAGTTGATGAAATGTTATTCAGAGGTCATTCATGCAGGCAGATTTTTACCATTCATGGATGAAGGTGAACCCACAGGTCATCAATTTTTTCTTCTTCGCGCCATTACGCGTTTATGAGCTTCGCTTGTCTCTTACTCGCATTGGCTGAAAAAGCATTATCTTCGATCAATTTTTATAATGAGTCGGTAAGGCTCATATAGTTTGAATTCAGCGCACGTGAGCTAATTTTGTACATTTTAAGATGAGCTGCGAAATGAACGTGGCCGAGGGCTAAAAACTGTTTGAGCTGAAATCGATAAAAGAGTAATTTCTCAGTCGGCAAGGAAATATCGTCTCGTTTCCCTAATAATTCGGACTCTCGGACGAAACGAGTTTCGCTTCCTCGGCGATGTTTGAAACCCTCACCCTTGGCTCAGATCAAAGGAGTTAACTAATGCCCACGATCCAGTCTTTTTGCTGTCTTACCGAATGCTACTGCCACCATACTTCCAAAATCACCACATGGTTGCAAGGATATCAATAATGTTCAAAATTTGCGCTTACCTCCAGATATGGAGTGGCTGAAGAAAACTCTGGCGATGGTCGCAAAGATGGTCATCACTTCGTCGTACGGCACGATATACGTCTTCACCGCGGAGCAGTTTCCCACTGTGATAAGAAACGTCGGCCTGGGCACGAGCTCGACCTTCGCCAGAATTGGAGGAGTCCTCGCTCCCCACATCCTCTACCTCGTACGTGCAAAAAATCATATCTCTCGATTTTACACGATTCTGGTTTTTGAACGACGAGCGAAAATTATGGCGGTTTTTTCTTCGAGCGCAGGCTGAGTTTTGGAAACCTCTGCCCTTCCTGATACTGGGCTGCAGCTCGTTGTTGGGGGGCTGCCTCGCGCTGTTGCTGCCCGAGACGCTCAACAAGAAGCTGCCCGAGACCATACAGGACGGCGAGGTGTTCGGCAGGTCAGTGTTTTTATTGCGAATACGATGTGCGATCTTTTTGGCCATTTTTTTTAGGCCTCTCGTAGAATTTGGTCGAGTCGATGCGCGCTTCTGGTTTGCGGTCTAGTTGAACGTCTTGAGAGTACTTTGTCAATCATTTTCCGAGCATAGATTTCCATGGTTCCTGTAGAGCGATAGTGGAACCAATCGTGAAGGGTTTTTCAACACATTTTGAGCTATGTTTATGCTAGATCGAGGTAAATTCACAAATACGAGAAAAATAAGCTTCGAATGGGGAGTGTGCCCCATTTCGTGATGTCAAAGATTTAAGTTATGCATGGACACTGCCAGCCTTGTTGAGATTCTTCCCGTTTATTGTGTTGAAAAATGAAAAGTTAAGGGCGTTGGACCAATTCAAAATTATTTTTGTATTCGTGAGAGCCAAAAATCGTTTTGCCTCTGAATATCCAATTTTTTTGAAATTTTTTAGACATGATAAAAGCTGCGCCGAAATTCTTAGGCTCAACCAATTTTATTGCACTATAGCTCATTTGATTTCTCAGTTCGATACCTTCAAAATGCTCTTTTCAGAATTGCAAAATTCGACTTTGAGCCGATTTTCTGGGCAAATTACGAGCAGTAGTCGAGCGAGACGGAGGTGTATTCTTGTAGGAGTTTACGAAAATCACACGTTTTTGCATCTTTTTCGTGAAAAAACAATTATTTTGCTTCCAATGGTCCGAATGAAACACATGAATGAGTGGGCGACGCACTTTTCCACGTGTGACATGATTGATGATTGCCCAAAAGTGAATCAGATGACCAATAATGAAGAGCCCCGGTGATTCGCGGTGTTACAAAGATGGTTACACCCTCTGTCGGACAGTTTTTCTTCAATTTTAAAATACTCACATCAGTCACTGAGTTATCTCAAATTGAAAGTATTGGATTCATTTTGTGGGGGGTCAAAAGAGAACCTATCTCTAGGCTTCGCCTCGAGCGATAATATTCACGCGGGAGGGGGTGGTTCTTCCCACTCCCCAGTCGCATATTATACTTTTTACCACGAGGGAACGAAAATACGTGTCACTCTCGCTTCACGGGGCGGGAGTAAAACATGTATTTTAGTCCCGGTGTAAAAGCCTCTTACTATCATAAAATTGGGAACACTCACCCATCTTCCACAATAATTGTAATTTCACCATTCCAAAAAGTTATGATGAAGCTGAACAAGTGCGAAAATGTTAGACCAGTACGTCGAAAATCAGTATGGCATACTCATTCTTTCAGAGATAATTCAAATGTTCAGCCGAATTTATCGTGAGACATTTTTCGGCGCCTCATTTTGGCAAAACTTTTCGACTTTGTGACCAATCACTTACATTTTTTTTCCAGAAAATCGCGGAAGAGTCAACAAAATGGCAAGGATCTTGAAGTGAAGTAATAGATCCTGCAATACTACTGAAGTGAGCCCACAAAGGTCTGAACTCGGTTGGTTCTAGGTCTTATACTTTTTAGTAGTATGAACGGAAACTCGGGTCATGGAATGCGACAAAACAATGAAGAAAGTCGATGTTTTGAGTCTGTACATACATACATACTTGTATATTATGTATACAAAAGTTCCTATGTGCGTTCTAACTGAACCCAGAAACTGGAATTTGCAAATGAGACAAACAAGACGAATCAATGTCCATATGAAAAATAGTATTTCTAAAGAGAATATTCCATCAAATATATTTTTACATCCTGATTGTGAAGCATTACGATGATAGGTTTGTTCACGAACGTGACAAAACCGTGGACCGACACGATCGAATGCTCCCTGATCGTATTTTGTGAATGGCATATTCACATATAAAAGAATTTCCCTGTAGAAACGTGGCACGAGAAATGCCCATGGTTACACGTCAAGCAACTATCTCAAACCCTCCCATGCAATTTCATGATACTTTAGCATCCACGCAGTCAATGACCAGCTAATGCAACGCGTGGCGAGTCATAGTAAATGCACATTAACAATTGGGTATTGAGTGCGGATAATTCATTGGCGCAACAGTCATTGCACAAGAACCATACTTTCATGGTAAAATTAAAAGAGCGCGAGTATGTTTCGGATTATTTTCCACTATTAGCCAGAGAGAAATGCTCATTTGAACCGTATTTTTGAACTTTTATGTGGATGCAAAATGACGAAGGCCTGAGTTGAGTTGCATTCCAAATGTTTAGGTAAATGTATCACATCATCTCACACTTGAACTTTCGAATGGATTATTGTTATTTTTCAGCTAATGAATCAGCGTTGAGCGATATAAGATGGAAAAAGGTCCAATTTTGACGATTTCCGCGGTTTTTTTTGGCCCACTCCATTTTTTAAAGGAGTCGTTCTATTGACATCGAACCAAAAGCATTTGAAAGTACAATTCAAGAGCTTCAAAATCCGTGTTTCGAAGCCTTTCTTAGTTCCTCCTAGACTAAGATATGGCTGTTTCTCTGAGGGAAGATCCCTCTTGAGAAAAGGCACCATAATTCAGGAACGATGAAAGAATTTTGATGACTTATGATGAAAAATATCTAGACTAATTTGTCATTCCTGAATTATGGTGACTTTTCTCGAGAGGAATCTTTTCTCAGAAAAACAGTCGTATGATACACTAGGAACAACTCAAGGAATACTTCCAAGAACGAATTTTGGAGCTCTTAGCTTGTGCTTTCCAATGGTTTTGATGCGATTTTGATCCAATGAGTCCTCTAAAAAATGCAGGGGGTCAAAAAAACCTGTGGAAATCGTAAAAAGTTGACCTTGTTCCATCTCATATCGCTCAAACTTGATTCATTAGCCAAAAATTAGCAATGATCCATTTGAAAGTTCATATTCAGATCTTCAAAATAAGCTCAGTAAAAGTCCTCTGCGACAAATCGGCTTTGAGTTATCCAGCTGTGGAGATGAATAAAAAAATTTCTTGGGTGAGCTCAAACTATTGACCCGTAGTATAAACTGTAACTTTAGAGCAAAGTGTGTACAGAAAAAAGCAATAATCTTGTATAAACCTACTGACATTCAGCCAGTACTAATTCACCAATTTCTGTGAAGGCATGAGACGCAAATCGAATAAATCAATATTGAGCACAGCAATACTTCAAAAGAAACTATCGTGTATGATGGTGATATTTTGTATACGGTTTTCAATGCAATCATTTATGTTAATATGACGGAACAAACGACGTTTATGTCAAAGAAGATATATCATTCCACCAACATTCCAATGATACAATCATTCTATTTCCAATGATTTGTATAAATACATATAATAAGTACATTCCGATAGAACAATGATAATAAACTCAACTTCAATACAATACAATATGATTAATAGTTCCCTAAAATTTTATATGAGTCATGGTGTAAAAACATAAAATTGTTTATAAAATAATTTTACTAATCATAATCATCTAATATTTAATTCTTTCTTTTCAACAACTTTTGAAGGAGCTCCAACATCTCTAACAATAGTGTAAACAATTGATAGCCGTTTCGGTATGCATTCAGTTGTTCTGCACGCCATAATGTCCAGCATAATGTGCATTTGTTTCTTGTCAGTACCCTTCGGGATTTCGATCGTAATTGGGGTAGATAGATCACCATCAATTTGTGAAGCTTTCCAATCGCTACTAGGCAGATTCAGAGACCATTTTTGCGAAGCTTCGGCATTCAATTTGAGATCACCTTGGAATACCGGCGAAAATGTTACAGATAAGTTAGCTTCATTTGAACTGACGCTCGAAGTGAAGTTGAAAGAGAAATCTCCTCTGTTCCACGATTCAGCTGGTAAGTCTATCGGGATCTGTAACGAAAATCATAACTCGGGATAGTGGCGTGTTCGCTAACGAATAAGTTATAGCGAGACATGTCAAAATAGCAGTGTTTATACAAATAAAGCACGGATATTATTTGTTATGATTTAGTGAGATTACGAATATTAAAAAAAAAAAAAAATGAAAAAGAATCAACTTCTCTATCTCAACATACGACATGGATAGGAATGAAGATGTTAGCTTACCACGTTTATATTCTTGACGTTGGATAAATCAACAGTTTTAATGCAGTGATTGTTTGTGTCTGCAACATACAAAACTTTTCCGTCTTGACTTACGGTTAATCCACTAGGCTCATCAAACTGAAATAGAATATCCGCATCTAAAGGATCGTCTTTATTTGTAACCATTTTCAGCAATTTCTTCATGCTAAAACCGCTTACAGCATTGTCTTTAGCCGGTTTTCCATGGCCACAAACTGTCACACAGTTTCCTTCGCTGTCTGTCTTCTTTATTTTATGATTGTATGTGTCAGCAATGTAAACCATCCTGTCATGGCTATTCCAAGCAACACCCAGTGGATGTTGGAGTTTGGCTGAGTATTTCTTCCCATCCTCGTCTCCAAAACAATGGAGATTCTGAAATAATTTTAATTCGTGTTGAAATCTGTGTGATTGCGTGATATCTACAATCAATTTGAAATTTACCGATGGATTATTGTCCGCTCCGCATACAGGAAATACTTTTCCGTCATCGAGGCAGACTCTTCTAACGGTGCTACTTTCGCTGTCTGCAAAAAATACGGATTTCAATTCCTGAGCCACCGCGAGTCCCGATGGTTGAGCCAAGCTTGCCGAGTGAGGATACATATTGTTCTTATTAGCTTCTCTTCCATTTCCAACGATATTGGCACATGTCCCGGCTTTAAACTCTCTGATTGGTGAAAATATTTGTAAGCAATGAGTTTAGAACTCAAATAACAATTTGTGAACGAATTGTTCATGCTTTACATGAGGATGTGAATCAATCTTACTTGTTCTTCCACCAAATTGTATCCTCTAGGAACAAAGCCCAAATTTGATGAGTTCCAGCAATGGCAATCAATAGAACGGGTACAGTCTTATCTTTTTGTTCATGGTGATAAATTGCAACATCCCAGGGAGAGGAGAGTTCTTGGTCTTTTCCTATTTTGCCGCCAAAATAATCCCTGCCTTGGAATCCAGTTCCGGCAATAGTTTCCACAATCTTTGTTTCCAAATTAATCTAGATAGGTTTTCATGGTTAATTTTTATGAAGAAAGTCGAATTAATTTAAATGCGTGGGTATTTTCTTACTAACTTTTCGGATTGCGTGGTTCTCATTATCGGCAACGTAAATATTACTGCCTAGAACACAAACACCTTGTGGAGCGTTGAAACGCGCGGTCTGAAAATCGCCGTCTTTGAATCCTGGAGAATAGCCGCCAATGACATTTTCAACTTTTCCATCTGTATTCATCACGAGAATGCGATTGTTGCCTGTATCAGACACAACCAACTTTTCTGCAGAATTTAATTTGAATGAGTGGATTTTTCCCGGAAAGAGTAAACTGCTTTTGTTCATGGGCAAAATATGCTGAGCAAGTTTCAGAGGAATTGGCTTATCTGAGATTTGATTCAAGGATTTGAAATATTTCAGAGCTACTTTAGTGTAGAGAAATAATTCATCTCTGTGTCCCTCCCCAACTAAGACAAAAAGTATCTGTCCCTTGGGACCTGAAAGCAAGAAGTATTGTTTTGCTTCAATTATATTAAATAGCAAACTAATTGATTCACCATGAATAAAATCTTACCCAACATGACTAAACTAGGCCAACATACTATGCCAATATCATGCCACAGTGAAAGTTTGCCATCATTGACAACAGGGTGTCCAATATTATACCTTTGAACAGCTGCTAATACTTTACTGGAATCTCTTTCATTGGCAAATTTTGCACTGTGCACACCAACCTGAAGTTTTTGATTGTCATGAGAATTACATCCTGAGAATGGTAAAAACTAAAGATCTGCTTGTATACTAACAACAACAAGACCATCTTCAATAGAAACTTTTTTCTCTAAGGCATCCAAGTCAGGTAGAATGTGCATGCAATTTATGCAGCAGTAAGTGAAGAAATCCAAAACCACAATTTTGCCAGCCAAATGTTTGTATACTGATAAACTTTCAGAAACATTGAACCACTCCAGACCTACGAAATGTATCAAGGGCATTATTCAAATACAAAGAATTGATGCACATGAGAAATTCCAATTATACAAGTATTTATTTGCCACAGCTATGAGTTATAAAAAAATACAAGCATATTCCTATCTCTACGGTGTTTGATGCTCAATCATTCATCTTTCAAAGGTAAGTTAAACTCTTCATGTAAACTTGATGTGGTGACCCCACGCATATTTGCTAGAGCGCCTAAGACAATTTGCGTCGCATCTTTAATGTTATTATACTCATGAAGTAAGTCCATTATTTCTTTCATTGAATCTTGTAGCTCTGAATTTTCCCTAAGGCTGGAAAGCTCTGACTCTAGGGACTTCTTAACTTCTAAGAAGTTGGCATATTCTTTTTTCTCGTCATCTGTTAGTGGTCTATCTTTCCCTCGACTGGGGGTATCCTTGAGATGTGTTGTTTCACTTTTAAGCGATTTGTTGAGAATGCTCTTCCTCCTTTCCAGGTTCGACATTACGAAATGAAAATAAGTGTACCTACATAAAATAAGAGTGGTATGACTGTAGTTGCCAACCTCAATAATAACGGCTACATAATTTAGTATTATGAATAAAATGTACTCGTCATAGTGAACTCTTATAAGTCTTAGAACATTTGTGAGACTATAGGAAATCTAGGCCATAACCTGCGTATATCCATAGGTATGAACTTATATCAAACGTCTTGAAATCAAAGAATCATGATGTGAATGCAGGAGACTATGACGAATGTAGACGAAGAATCATGTAGCTCACCTTTTGCAAAATCACTGGCTTTACTTTCGGCCTCGGCGTAAGCTTTGATGTGTTTCAAAACAATGTCAGTCTTCTCTTTCTCGGTCTTTGCTGCATCAACGACTCGTCGAAGCTCGACGCAAGTTTGCATCAAATCCTGCACAATATCTTTCACGCTCATATTTCTCAAATCGTTGCCGAAATTCAAATAACTTCGATCTGGTGCAGACGATTTTGTGTGCAAGTCACGCCGTCGCAACGTCAAGTCTGCATTCCGCAGCGAGCTGGATTTGTTGACTGCTCGACGGGCCGAGGTGAGTACGAGATTTCTAATGAGAGGCCCAAGCCAAGGCCCCATGACTTTCTCCGAAGCGCGGAATCACCGGTGACCATCTTTGTTGTTGCCGATCATTGCGCTTGTGATAGTAAGATTCAACGTGTATGAATACGAGCAGAAGCTCACGGAGAATATTATTAGTGTGTGCTGCCTGCTCCATAAATTTTACAATAACATTACCGGCTTTTGTGACAGCTTAGTTTCCTACACTACCGACTCCAATGTATAGATAAGCGCGCGAGCTTATTTCAAGCACGCATGTTGCCGAGGTCTGCGATGATGCTCGAGAATCGAGATGACGGCGTGATGGTCCAGTGAGTTTGATATCAATCAAGAGAAAGTGTGTCTTGAGATGTAGTCCGCGGAGATCATATTATACCATAATATTCAGAAGAATTTGGATGTTCTTATACATTTGAAGATAGTACAGAAGAGCAAGAAAGACACTGCCTGAAGTCTTGATGAGAAAATTTTTCGTCGATTTGCTCCGATAAATCTAGTCGAACGCTGTGAGTATTCACAATTCGTATGTTGATTGTAGATGGATTGAATGTTGATGAATTAGTGTCTGAGGCAAGTAGAAACTGATGTAGGTATGCATGTGGATGCAGATGAATAGATCCTATTTATGGATCCAGTTAGAATTACTTCATCCACAGTCACTTCCTTCAGAATGAGTCATTTGCAAGAGATCCATACTCATCTATCTCAGTGCAAGATGACATTTTTACTTTTCAGAACATGTTTTTGAACGGGAATAGATCTGATTTCAATGCTGACATTGTCCCGCTGGAAATGAATGAAAGAATAATATCAATGGAACAAGATAATTACCCATCCTCTTTAGTAAGTTACAAGTTTGTCTGAGAATTGGTTATCTTGGGTAGTCCTGTAATTCACTGATCATTTTCTTTCTTATCGTCCAGGATGCAACCATTGGCAATGAATCTCTCAAGGTTGAAAAAGAAAATGTGGATTTTGTTCTGGCATATGTTGATAATGGTAACTCTAGTCAAGCTATGAAAAGACAGATGTTTGAAAAATGTCTTATAGATCAAGGCCTGAAGTTAGAAAATGAGCTGAATGGTCATTTAGGTTTTGTAAAAATTTTTGCAACAGAGGTACGATTTTCATTTTTAATCCAGTAGATAGACATCAAAGTTCTTAATCAATTTCATGATTTGTAGGAAGTCTTATGTAGATATTCAGAAATCATGAAACTTAGGATGCCTATAAAACAACTGCCTGACGAGCCAGTCATAGAAGAAACAGATTTATTTGATGATGCCAAGTCATGGTTTATAAAACTATTCAGCTTTGCCCAGTTGGATCCTTCAAAATTTCCACCTTCAGAGTACCAGTTAGCGGCCGAATATTCCAGAGACAAAGATTATTTGTAAGTGAGATACTTGAAATTCTAATAATTAAAGACATACCTAGTAGATAAATACACTCAAAGTAGATTATGCACATTTGTTAAATTGATCAACTTTTATTTTGGTTTCGAAAGATTTGATACAAAGGACAAGGACTTTTTTCCTGCCCACATACGTGTGATGATAGTAGATTTTATTTTGGAGAGAGAATATGAAGGCATCCAGCGATTATGTGGGTCTGGCGTATATTGTGCTGCGTATCCTTTGCATGATGTAAGCTCTTTGAATGGTAGTATTTGATTCTTTCTTTGCATGATTCAAACTTTTTTAATTGTAGTATGCAACCATTTGATTCCTCCTAATATCCTTGCTACTTACCTTTCATTTATCATCATACTAAATGATATTTTCTCCAAGCCCATGTAAGAAATCTCACCTATGAGAAGTTC
The DNA here is from genome assembly GCA_030522705.1 of Eretmocerus eremicus. Classification (NCBI taxonomy): domain Eukaryota; kingdom Metazoa; phylum Arthropoda; class Insecta; order Hymenoptera; family Aphelinidae; genus Eretmocerus; species Eretmocerus eremicus. Next base: position 10,822 of record JAPYYZ010000950.1, read on the forward strand.
TTGACAAACAGTAGCGAGTGAATTCTCTTCTCGGAATTTTAAACTTGGATTCAAAATCTTAACAGACGATCGACGGGAGTTATAATACTCTAAAATTCTCATATTCCAAAAAAGACCGTATTTCAGCACAAAGCTCAATAAACTCAAAAGATGAAAAAAAAAACACGTTCCGAAATTTTTTTGCGGAATCTGTAGCGATGGATTGTAAACGCTCATTGTTTTGTTTCTTTATAATTATCCTGGCCTGAGCACTGTGGTGGTCTTGGATGTACCTCGGCTAATTTGTAAATTTTTGATGGAAAAAATTGTGAAAATTATTTCACGAATTGATTGTGAACGGGAAATCGGTTTTAATAAGTTGCAAGAATGTTGAAGTCCAATCGCTACTGCATAGCTACCTACATTTCCAACTTTCCTGATTCCTCCATAAATTTTTGACATCTCGCGGACATCGAGAGTATCACCGATCGCAGGAAACGCCTAAGATCGGCCTAGCTCCTACTCCAAAAATGCCATGGAGAAATTTGAAAAGTTATCAATGTTGTTATCCGACATTCTCTTTGTGGGAAGAATGGAAAATTTACCTGTCGTTTATAGGAAACGTGCAAAGTAGGCCACCGTATAATTTACGCATGAGTCGGGTTATTGCTTAACACAATCATTCCTGCTGTGATGAGATGTGAACTATTTCAGTCTATTCCGAGCCACCATACTTCTATTCACTCGTATCTTGTTCCGCAAACTCCAGTGATCACCGTCGAGTTTCAATGAATATCTGAATTTTTTGTTCTCGAAAAATTGAAATAATAATCCAAAGTTCTCATGAAGAGAATAATGTAAGATATGGAAGAAATGTATGAAAGGTTCCGCGTGAAACTCAATTTTAGCCACTATGAGTTGTGCAGCTTGAGTTTCCGAATCCAAGCCACTAGTCTATGTTTACCAGGTTCACTTTCCTTATCAAAACTTATGAGTATTCTGCGCAAATTTGAGAGCATTTTGAAGCAAATAGTTCGGGTGCCGTCCATCGCACACCTAAATTCAAATTTGATGGAATTTCTTGATGAGTTAGAATGTAGCAGATTCCCGCGTATCAGTGCAATTTTTCGGCAGTGAAACGTTTTTTACTCAAAAGCCAGTCACCTCTGTCGAAAATACTTCTTCTAAACTCTGGTCTTATGCTTTAAATCAAAATTAGCCGCCTCCAGTTCTGAATTTTTAAATTATTCTTCAATCCTGGATTTGAATATGGAGAATGTGATTTTAATTCCCGTGAAAAGATCGAATTCCATCAAGACCTACTTCGTAAGTCCAATTTTGAGATCTTTTGTTTTTCCAAATGCGTTCAGTTCCAGTTCAATATTTATTGTTATATCAGAGCGATACGAATTTTAGGGTAAAACATTCACTTTTGTTGTTGAAATGACTCGATTGAACAAACGAAGCAAAAGACTCAAAGAGTCGCATTTCCATCAGTAACATCAAAATTTCTTTGAAATAGTCATGCCCGAAATCATATAAAAACGATTGGAAATGATATGAACTATATTCGAGGTACCATGGGTTTTCAAATATTCTTTTCACGACGAATCACTAAAACAGAAGTACCACACTTTATCCAGTCAACCCAATGAGTAATACAATACACTGCGATGGAGTTTGATACTTATTTTGTCATCTTACCAATGGAAATCATCGTAAATCACCCATTTCGGCTACATTTCCTCCCTTTTTCTCATTAATATACTCATCAAGCCAAGGTTGATGAGTATCAAATAAATGAAATAATATAAATTTTACCACATTTCTCTCAATTTTCGCACAGGGCACCACAAAACAACCGGGAAGCACTCGAGCTTTGCTGAGTCAAGAATGGGGCGCTACAAGAAAGTGGTTGAAAGTGCAGCCGTTGAACGCAATACGAGAATATTTCGGGATCACTTTTGCAATGTATTTTGCTTGGCTGGGTTTCTATACTTACATGCTTATCCCAGCGAGTATTGCTGGCTTATTATTTTTCTTCTATGGTGAGATACTGATAGTTTGTACAAAAATGCAATTTTGAATAACAAATCGATTTCGACTAATACCTTCTCTTGTAGGATTGCTGACTATGAACTCAAATCATTTAGCCCAAGATGCATGTGGAGCTTGGGCAGAAGATACAATTATGTGTCCATTATGTGATAAGACATGTGATTTCTGGAGACTGAATGAGACGTGTTTATTGACTCGTCTGACACATTTATTTGATAATCCGGCGATGGTTTACTTTGCGGCCTTCATGTCAGTATGGTCGGTGTTATATCTCGAATTATGGAAAAGAAGAGCAGCAGCACTTAGTTATCAGTGGGGTATGATTGGATGGGATCGAACTTCTGAGCAGCCTAGACCACAATATTTGTCAACCTTAGCCACTGCAAAAATTATCAAAGTTAAAGAGAAGGTAGATCATTATCCAATGCCGAATTTATTTCAGTGTTACACATAAATCTTTTTAGCACTTGTAAAAATAAAAATTTCGCTTTGAAGGTAAATCCAGTAACAAAAGAAAAAGAGCCACATGTTAGCTTTTGGAAGTTTAGAGTTCCAGCAACCTTCCTCAGTTTTTCTGTTGTACTCTTACTCATATCTGTGGCTCTTGCATCTGTATTTGCTGTCGTCCTGTACCGCATGGCAAGCATTACTACAATATCGATTTTCGGTCACGAAGTTGATTCAGCAAATTACCAGATAATCACTTTACCAGCTATAGCAGCAGGAATGAATTTGGTAAATGATTTTGATCTTCAAGTCTACTTGACTTTTAAGAAAATTGTCGTATTTTAAAGCATCATTCTCACGGTTTTCAGGCATGTATTCTGGTCTTGAATTACATCTATGATTGGCTAGCTGTATATTTGACTGAGATGGAACTATGGAGAACTCAAGCAGAATTTGATGACAGTCTAACGCTCAAAGTTTATCTCTTCCAGTTCATTAATTATTATGCTTCTATATTTTATGTTGCATTTCTCAAAGGAAAATTCGTTGGATACCCCAAAAAATACAACAAGATCTTGGGTTACAGGTAGGCTTGGCTTATATTGGAGTGAATGATTCAAGATATTTATTTCATATTACAATGCTCTTAGACAAGAAGAATGTGCTCCTGGTGGGTGTTTGATGGAACTGTCCATACAGTTGGCCATTATAATGGTTGGGAAACAAGCAGTTTACACAGTAATGGAGATGATTTTGCCAATTTTGTATAAATATTGGGCGCTGATCCGTATTCACACAGGTATCAAACAGAAAGACCCCATTGTTCCTCGTAGTCAGTGGATACGTGATCTCAAGCTTCTAGACTGGGGTAGGTTTAATTTAGGATAGCTAATTTGAATTCTGCTCGATAGTTGTTTTGAGTGCTTATCATATCTAATTACTAAATTTTTCGTAGGTCCTAGAGGCTTGTATGATGAGTATCTAGAAATGGTTATTCAATTTGGATTCATAACTTTGTTTGTCGTCGCATTTCCATTGGCTCCATTTTTTGCTTTGGCTAACAACGTTTTCGAAATGCGCTTGGATGCGACAAAATTTCTAAGACACTACAAGAGACCGGTTCCACGCCGGGCTACTGATATTGGTATCTGGGGACAGATTCTTGATGGATTAGCTCGTATATCTGTCATTACAAATGTAGGTGCTAGATATAATCATTATGAAAATCATTATTTGAAAGTATAATTTTCCGTGAAGAGCTAATCGATTCTACAAAATTGGGAAATCCATAGATTTTTTGGATCACTATAATTTAGTTCTCTCGACAATATCAAAAAAACATCAAATCTTTTAGTAAATATTGATCGACGTCATTTAACCATTCTAGGGGTTTATTATAGCATTCTCATCAACGTTTATACCTCGCTTGGTGTACATGAGTGCAGTTAATCCCAATGGAACTGATGTTGGATTCCTGAACCATAGCCTTGCGGTATTTGATACTCGAGAGTTTGCTGATGGCACAGCTCCTCTAAATAGTATCTTTGAAAATGTCACTACATGTCGATATACGGAATATAGAAATCCTCCTAGTCTCGATCCCGAGTTGTCGTATAAAAGACCAAGTATTTATTGGCATATTCTCGCAGCGAGATTAGCATTCGTCGTAATCTTTCAGGTAAGATGATGAATCTTGGACGAGATTGACTTTTTCTTGCGACTCACATAATATTTCAATATCTTGAGAATCATGGACTAGTTATCTACCGCTGAACTTTCACCGGCTATTTTTTTTTTTTTTTATGGATTACTATTGGAATGGAATTCCCCACAATGCGTGAGCGCGTCTAATCAAGGGCCAGCTATCGCGAATAAAAATGTACTGTAGTAAAACCGGTTCTTGAGATGAAACATGGTCATTTGGTACTGCTACTGAAAGTTGCGATTATATTGATTCAACAATATGGGAATTCTTATCGTCACGATATGAGATACGGAAACAGTGCTTTTTAGGAACCTACTGCAACTGTTTTTCATTTAACAAGATATTAACTCATTTTATCGGTAAGGCTTCACCACCTCGGGAAATTTGCATAAACTTTCATTGATTTGCGGCCTGCAACCTCGTCCTTGAGAATTTTTCAGACTTTGGAACAGCGCCCCTTTGAGGGACGTGGTGCCGAAATTCGATCTTAAGGCTGTAATAACCGGGCATTGCAATTTAATAAAGGTCTTCAGAACAGTTTGAGTGGGTTACGATCAATTTAGAGTGTTCCATCTTGAAAAGTAGACCACCTATCACTCAGGCATGAGGACATTTCTCTAAATGAATCAATTTTTTAGTACAAATCCCAGAGATTTCCAGAATACGTCAAACCATGATAACTTATAGTTTCGTTCATTTTTCAGAATATCGTAGGATTAGTTACAATGGCTGTGCAGTGGTGTCTTTCTGGCGTGCCTCGAAAATTGAGAGATCAGATCAAACGTGAAGCCTTTTTGACAGAGGAATTAATTATCAAACGCGAAGCTGAGAGAGCAAGGAACAAATTGAATTCAGGAGACGACCGAGTAGATGATGATTATCATAATTTGAGAGAAAAAAGAAGTCTCCATGGCCCTTCTGAAAGATACGTAGATTAAACAGTCCCACATGCTCTTTCAATTTTGATCTAGAAAATTACCGTTTTCTAATATTCAACCGGTGCCTCGAATCTAGATCGAGATGTTGAAGAAATATCACGTTCCAGAATGGGTGAAAAATCAATATTTCCTTTCCACTGATTGGAAAATTGGTTTATTCTCGTGTAGAAAACACTTAAATATATTTTCTTCTTGCAACATTTCCTGATATTCATGAACGCCATCATTAATTTATTGTTCTCTAAACATTATATCCATCCGTTCTCAATTCAGAGTACCTGACTGTTCTTGTCTCCGTTATTATGAAGAAGTACATTAATGTTTGTAGTTACCGTGGCGTGTACATTTGTTCTAATCTATGTAAGCAGTTAAGTATGTACAGTGTTTATCGAGATTTTTATCAGATTTTGTAATTGTGATGTTTGAACAAATTCTTATTTTTACAATAGTTATTGTTGAATGTGAGAGCGATTGCAAGTTACTTCTGATTGAAAAATAAATTTATTTCCAATATTGATCCGTGTACAGAATTATGATTAGCAAGCTACTATAAATCCTCTTACAAATATTCATTGGATTCACACTAGATGATTTTTTTCCTATTCTACATATTTGGATTTAGATCGCGGTTTTCTAAACATATTCACTTCAGTCATTGCTGCAAAATCATAAATATATTTGATGAGCTCGGAGATTGACTGTGACTATGAGTAAAAACTCTGATATGATGAAAAGTCAACAATTTACCTCTCCAAAGTCTACATATTATCAAAATATTCACAATATTCATGGCGAACGGGTCATTCTGCATTGAATGAAAAGATAATGAGTTATGAATTCTTTTAGCATGGCACACTTTGTAAGGTGGAAAAATGATCGATTCATTCTAAAAAGGATCATCTTGGAGGTTTTTGTTACGAATTTTTTTCGCACAATACTTCTAAAAGTAAAATTATCGAAAAATCTCAACGTTAAAATCCACATAAATTCTGAACTGAGGACTATTTGTTAGCCATACCTATACGTGACTAGCAGTTTTTGGTTGCGAATGAGCTAAGGTTGAAATTCTTACATTTACTGAAAATCGGTCGTAAAATTCGTCAATACACTCTCTTATAAAATTATTCTTCTAATCGGTGGGAATACGGAAAGTAATCTACAATATATTCGATGGCCCAGAGTAAGAAGAACTATCCAAAAACGCAAGAGTTAGAAAGAACTATCCAAAAAATTTTGGTTGGCCGGAATCATTAAAAAACGTCTGGCTGAAAGGGACTATCCAAAGGTGTCTGTCAACGGAACTATCTAAAAATTTTCGGTAAAAAAGAACTATTGAAAAATTCAAGAGTTAGAGGGAACTATTCAGAATCACAAGAGTTCAAAGAAACTATCTGTTTATGTCTGATTATGAAAGGAACTATCCAAAAACGTAAGGTTTAAAAGGAAGTATTAAAAAATTTTTGGTTAAAATGAACTATCCAAAAATTTTTGGTCAAAAGGAACTATCTAAACATTTTCGATTCAAGAGGACTATATAGTTACTTTTAACCAAAAATTTTTGGATAATTTCTCTTGACTAAAAATTTTTGGATAGTTTCTTTTGACAAAAACTTTTAGATAGTTCCTTTTAAGCGTTACAATTTTGGACAATTCCTTTCAAAATCAGAAAGTTTTAGATTGTTCCTTTTGAATGTTACATTTTTGAATACTTCCTTCTGACCCAAAATGTTTGGATGGTTCCTTTTACCAAAAGCTTTTGGCTAGTTCCTTTTAACTCTGAGCCATCGATAAGATATTTTTCCCGTCTCTAGATATGATATATTTAAGAAAGCTAACGAGCTGACTAAGAGTGAAATAAAATTCACGATAAAATCAAAACCCTTGGTTCTGTAAATCTGATCCGTAGACCTCCTGATCCTCTTTTTTCAATGGGAACCGCAAGTAGATTCGATTAGATGAATATCTATCACACACAATCAGTTTGAGAATTTCGGACTGATCAAGATTTATATTCGAATTCGTAGTGAGATTCAGTACTTTGAGAAATCATTGGAAAGAGGCAGGTCGAACGCATTTAACTATAATTTTTCTCTGCTTGAAATAATGTTGCGCAGATCCTTGTCGCACAAGAATTGGAGAATTTTTTCCGAGCACGCGTCAGGCAGTGGAAAGCCAGTCAAAAAACTCAGCGAAATTTTGGACGAGCTTAACAAAGGCCTCCTAGCCAGTCCTCTCTTAAATTTCAATTTTATCAGAGGCCCGTATATCGAAAACCTCTCTCGAAAATCTGGCGATTCCACGATGCCCTGAAAAGTCCGATTTTCACAGTGCACGCTCATCTCGTTATCATTCTTAAAAAGTACATCGTTCAAGTTCGTATAGCTGTCGATATTCACAGTCCTCAATAAATCTAGCTCGTCCTTGCACCGCTGACTAAATTCAGTCTCTCTATACCGCCCAGCGTTTATGCACTGTCGCAACAGCTCGCAATAGAGCTTCTCATTCTCACAGCCCACACTCGATCCCACGATCTTCAACTTCTTTATGTGCTTCAGCATGGCAACTATGCAATTGTACTTGACCTCGTCGTCCGACCAGTACTTCAGAACAGCCAGGGGCAATTCGCCCTCGTCGTTGGCTATATCGATATCAGCTCCATTATCCAACAACAGGATCATCTTCTCCGGCAAAGCTCTCCTGTCCACGTACTCCCCATCGTGACACATGAGGTACAAAGGAGTTTCGTTAAACATATTCTGAGCATTGACGTCGGCTCCGTGGCACAGAAGCAACTCCAAAGCCCTGGTCGACGTATTGTTCTTCGTGTAGTGCAGAGGAGTGTCCAGTTCGGCGTCTCTAGCGTGAACGTCCGCTCCTTTTTCCAGCAGCAGCTGAAGGACCTTTTCGTTTATCACCTCGTTGTTGATAACCAAGTGGAGAGGCGACTGTCCGGTGTACTCGTAGATTCCGGTGAATTTCGAAGGCTGGTTCACGTCGACTCCCTGGTTTATGAAATACTCGACCGCTCTGAAGGCTCCGATTTGGCAAGCTATGTGGAAGTGAGAGAAACCTTCTTCGCCGATGGGATTGTCGCTGGCGCAGATTATTTCGAAATTTTCAACGGCTCGCAGGTGATTCCTCAGGCTGAAGGCCACGTGCAGAGGAGTGTTTCCTTCGCCGTTTTTTATGGAGATGTCGGCACCCGATTGGACAAGGACTTCGACGGCTTCTCTGTTGCCGAAATGTACGGCAAAGTGTAGCGGAGTGTAGCCGAACCAGTCGGACTCGCTCCAGTTGATGGGCTGGTTAATGGACTTTGGGTGGAACTTTAGGAAGTTTTTTATCGCGTTCACGTCGCCGTTTATACTGGTTATGTGAAGGACGGAAAATCCTCGATTGTCGAAGGTGGAACTGCCGTTGAAGAAGGAAGCCGTCAGGATGGAATCTATTATCGCGAAAATATCGTCGACCTCGTCCCTCCAGCACTTGTTGGAGTCGGTTGACTTTATGGCTATGTCCAGGGGCGTCAGGCCGTTTACGTTTTTCAACGTGACGTTGGCGTTGTGCTTCAACAGCAGATCGACGATTTCCTTGTTCTCGAATTGAACCGCGAAGTGCAGAGCCGTACAGCCTGGCCAGAATTTTGAATTCGTGGACACGGCGTTGTTCACGTCAACGCCGTTCTTCAGAAACGATTCGACGGTCTCTAGTTTGTCCCTTATGCAGGATATGTGGAAATGCGAGAATCCCTCTGCATCTAAAGCGTTACTATCGAATTTTATGTAATTCGTCAGGATCAGGTCTACCAGTTTCATCTGTTTGGTTTCAAATGCTAGGTGCAAGGGTGTCTTACCTCTGGCATCGCGAATCAGAATGTCTGCGCCATTTTTCAGGAGAAATATGGCTACTTTCATACTTCTGTGTCTGATTGATAGGTGGAGAGGCGTGCAGCCGGTCCAAATTGGCAAATTCAAGTCGATTGGTTCCTTGATGGCTTTTCCAAAGAGAATGAGCTTCTCAATTTCGCTGACGTCGTCTTTCTTGCAAGCGTGATGAAAGTTGGATAATTTTTTTATCTGACTAGAGTTCAATTTCAAGCTGCTCTTACTCAACAATAAACTTATTATATCTTTGTTTGCTGCTATGTAAGCGTATTGCACTGGGGTATGCCAAATGTCGTCTCTGTTCACGTGAGCATTGTGCATCAGGAGACACTTGATGACGTCGGGGCACTCGTAATATATTGCAAAGTTAATTGGTCTACAACCGGCCCAATTTAACGAAGTGTCGAGGACCTTCATATTGATATCTACTCCTTGCTTCAAAAAGTATTCTATGACTGTTACATTATTCCTCGTACAGGCTATGTGAAAATGTGATAGTCCCTCTAGATTCATCGGATTGGTAGTCTCGTACTTGTGAGCTTGGAGAATCAAATCTATCATTGATTCGTTTTGTAACATGTAGGCAAGGTGAAGAGGTGTCAGTTGCTTTGCCTCTTTTATGGTGATATCGGCACCGCAATTCAACAGAAATTTTACCGTTTCCATAGATTGGAATTGTACGGCAAAATGGAGAGGGGTAAATCCAGGCCAGTGTAGGGAATTTAATTTTACTGAATGATTTATCCTCGAACCTTGCTGTACCAATTTCTCGACTACTCTAAATTGATTTCTCATGCACGCTATGTGCATATGACTGAGATTTTCCGTGCTTGAGAAATTTTTCTGTAGATCTACTGACAGCAAAAGATCCATTATCAGGCCGTTTCCTATTTTCGCTGCGACTATTAGAGGGGTTTCGTTGTTATAGTTTTTCCTATCTATCAAAGCTCCCTTATCTAACAACATTTTGACGACCTCGGGACATCCTAAATTTACGGCTAAATGTAATGGTGTACAGATTTTTAATATCGATGGATTCCTGTTGACTCTTGCTCCACTTAGGATCAAACACTTTGCTGTTTCTTTTTGCTGATTCCGGAGAGCTTGACTAAGTCTGTTGTAATCTTGCCATTCTCCGTCCAGATTGTCGAGATCATCTTTGGTTTTATTGTACGAAAAATTGACTGTTGCATGACTATGCTCCATCTGCTCTCCGTGAGATTCCATGTCCGAGAGCTGAAGCAACACACATTCAATCAATCTCAAACTCATATTGATAGTTTCGATTTCAAGGGCTATATTCTGATATTTTTCAAATAGAAGTTGCAATTAAACTCCATACGTGGATATCACTAAATTTTTCATTTTCAAACGTAACAAACATGAAGAAAAAAGATATGATTGAAATACGAGTGGTCAAAGCAGCACCGGATTGGCCAAAGTAGTTCCGATTTACGGTATTGTTATATTGTAACACGAGAATGTAATTCGAGAACGTCTGAGCATTAGACTCTACGGCCCAAGATATACTTTTTCGCTCCCGAGGCCCAAACTCGACCCCCCGGGGGCGAATTTGGGGGCCCCGGAGCGAAAACACTTATTGACCCTGGTTTCGCACGCCCATTTCGGAAAAGTACTATTTTGGTACTGAAAGAGGATAATTTTCAGAACTCTTTGGGTGTCTTGTTCGATGCAATTGAGTACTCACTGACATTAAAATTAAATTTTTTTTTGGTATGGGAAGAAGAAAAAATTACTGGCACCTTTTTTCATCGGTAGTCTGTTGAAACAGTGCTGATTGAACGGCGGCGGCCAAAAAAGTGGTCAAACTTCCAATACTTTCATTTCATTCAAGTATTCATTTTCATGAATGTATATGTTCTTATTTGAACCGATATACTTAACTAAGCTCCGAGAAAATGTTCGAAATTTTACGAAAATGTTTCTCTAAAAAAGGTCGGTTTAGGACGTATCAATATTTTGAGTGTATAAGGTTTGTTTTCTTGGAACTGCACCATACCTATTTCAACCCAAAAGATGGCAAAAGAAAGGAAATCGGTCTCAATTCAATTTCAGCAAGAGCCCTCGAATGCCATCGAAATTTGTTTGTAAGGGTGATTGTAGTCATTTGCACGATATCTTCGCTACTTTTAGCACGGTATATTCAACGTTACACTGAGGAAACTCTGAAACTCCTCGAAATTTCACCAGTATACAGACATGCAAAATTTTTAGCAATGACCAGAGTTTTCCGAATACAAAAAATTTTTTTATGGTGCATCGCACCGAAGAAGTTTCTCTCGAACACCATGTTCAAACTGAGCTCGATATGTATCACGGGACAGTACCCAAAGGTCTAATTTTGCAAAAAAAATTGTAGCTCTTCCTCTCTTGTCATAAATACAATCTTTAGCTAACGGGAGAAAGGTATTTCAAACTTGAAACGTTCTGAATGGTAATGGAACTGGTACAGATAAGTTTATGGCCTCCAAAAAATATTTGAGCAGCAAATCAGTCATTACCCCGAAAAATAAGCAAAATTCAAGGACAAAACCTCGAGTAGAACCATACACTCAGAAAAAATTTTAGGCCCCTGTTTCTACGTCAGATGAATCATAATATGAACTCAAATTGAAATTCAATACCGTAGAGATCGACCTTTATTTTATGTTAATATGATGCACATGAAGTGCGAAAGTCGCGCTAAGAATATGCCACTATAAGAACATATTGGGTCCTCACGATTGTATAAGGCTAACAAGAGATTGGTTTCCACACCGAGAACTATTGTACTACTCAATTTATTCTAAAAACACCCAACGGAAAAATGATCGACCAGGAGTATTATTCCATTTTCTATATAATTATTATCTCTGGACAGCCCATAGTGCAGTTTCCAATACTGTATTTTCCAGAGCACAGAACGCACCTTTTAGCTCCTATAATATGCCTGAGAAATTGGGTGCGTCTTACAACGGTGAGGGTATATAAATTCGTGTGAATTTACATACTCTCGGCGTTGTAAGACGCGCCCTACTCTTTCTACAGATGAATCTTTGTCTTCTGACAGTGAATTGGATGAATCTTTCGAAGAATCAACTTCAGAGAGTGAAAATAGTTATAGGCATTACTTATGAATTGAATGCCAACTCAATATTTTACAAAGATGCATAAAATAGATCTTTTCCAATTTTGTGCTTTTTTCTCTAGAATCTCCATCCAAATCTTGGATGCGTCTTATACACCACAGTAAGCTTGAACCAATTTTTCGAGTGACTCATTTTTCGTTCGACTAAAGGGCGTCCTCAAAATTCCAATGGGGTCTTGAAGTACACATCAAAATGAATTACCAAAAGTATTTTCATCGTAAGATTTTAGGCCTTTCTCAAGAACTTTGATTTTGAACTTCTGCAGACAGAATTTCGTTATCTGAGGGAACATGATCATCTCAATCTTGATCATCCAACTCATGCCCGCTCATTTTTCCGCCTATTTTCATTATTCTTCGATGTAGTATTGACGAGAGAGCCTTAATCTACGTGATCCATGATCCATGTAAATCATGGATCTCTTTCGTCAATCTTACATCGAAAAAACAGTGAATTAGAGAAAAAACGAAATGACATGAGTTGGGTGATCAAGATTGAAGATGATCAATGTTCCCTTAGATCACAATATCTCAAGAAATTATTGAAAAAGTCTGAGGTTGTTTCAGGCCCATCACGACACCGGTGCGTTCTATACGCCGGGAAATACAGTAAATCGACCATATATCCCCACCCAAGGATATTGAGCTTCAAACTTTTTGGTGAGTTTCGTGATATAGATAATAGATGGGTTGTATTTATTTTGTTATTTTCTATGAGAACTACATGTAAGTCATACTGTAAACTTCAAACAGAATACCCTCACACTTTCTCAAACAAAACAAAGGAGACTCAAAAGTTGATTAGCGAGAGAATGGTACATCAGTTAGAGTTTATGGTTCGTCAAGAATGGCATACCCACATCATCAATAGAATTATTAAGTCCAGCAGACTTCATTCTTTGGAATTTATTGACTATGAAGTTAAATTAGAAAGAATAATGAGTACTGTGAAGGAAAGGGAGAGATTGAGAGATGATCATCATGTGTAATTCTATGCGGGGGATTATAATGTCTGCACATAGTAGGATGTTCAATAAGCATTTGATAACTAGATATCTTTTGCAAGTCTGAATCAATTTTTGATTGCATTATGTGAATGTAAGATGACAAGCAAAATCTATGAAGAAACACATTTGTTTTTGAGAGGCACAACAAATTTGTGTTTCTCAAGTGTCTCTTTGATGATTTTATCACAAATTCATGTAACTATCAACACAACAAGAAAGACTAGATTCTTGAATCTGTATAAGTGAGATTCCAGACGACTTTGCAAATGAAACTATAATTTTAATGAACGAGCTCATAGAAACAGAGCATAGAAATGAAGCTAACAAAGGGTACATAGAAATCAAGCAAACAAAGGGTACGAATACTTTCCTACAACAAAAAGGACAGGAAATAGCTCTGGGAATACATGCATGATAATGCTCTTACCTCATAGAAATGTGGCATTGTGTGGCATTCAATGACTAGACTGAAGGAGTGCTGCCAACCGGATTTGAATATCTTCAAACTGAAGCAGTTTTTGGGCTTGCTCTTGTCATCATTTCTATTGTGGCTTGCATGCAATCTCGTTCACTTCCTTCCATGGCTTTTATCATGACTTCAATAAGAAAATTACTCGACAATACCACCACAACTTACACTGGGTGTTTGGAATGATTTCACAATGTAATGTAGCTAATAAAAGAGATCATTTCCACTCATTGCACTTGAGGTTACGTAATGTAAAACAAATCCACTTAGGCCAATTGGCCTGATTGCAAGTTTTGATGTTTATGATGTTTTTGCCTTTTTGCCCCCATATGCGAGAGAGCGCACGCGCAATATGGTGGATCTCAAGCAGACAGCACGACAGCACAACCAACGCAGCAGAAAGCAAATATTTTGGGAATTGGAGCGGGCGGGAGCCGGGAAGACCGTACCGTTTGTAAATATTTTTCAACTATAGAGATTTTAGTCATCAACTAATGATCATCGTGTGGTGTCAACCTTGTACATGGATGATGAGCTTGCCAGCCTCGAGGTATTTAATGCAGGTCATGGTATATGTGAGTAGGAATGATCTTAAAAACTACTCCATTTTACTTCTAGGTTAAATTTCAAATTGAAAGTCATCAATTCTAAACCAACTATCTGCGGTTCTCAATAATGATCAAGATCCATTATGAGTTTCGAAACAAAAATAGAATCAGGTTTGCAATGTGTAACGAGATTAATCCACCGCCCATCAGTCCAAGAATTAGATAGGGACTTGTTTTTCAAGGATCTTGAAAATAGTGATATTGTTGAAATACAGTATGCAAATTCAAGTGGTGCGACTGCATTACTAACCAAATTAATTGCCAAATGCCTCTTGCCTTCAACTTACAATGGGCTAAATATGCACGTTATACTGATCAATACAGAGAATCAATTCCAAGTTGCACAACTTGCTAAAGTCATGAGTGCTGAAGCTTGTGATGTTCAAGGACCAACTAATATGAGTGGTTTGGTTAAGAATCTCTTGATGAATTTTAAAATAATCAATTGTTACAATCATCAGCAAGTCTTTTTGACTTTAAGCTCCCTTGATGATCTTTTATTGCAGAATAAGAAAGTTGGGCTTGTAGTTATTGATAGTGTAAGTGCTTACTTTTGGCAAAATACGAATGATTTATCTTATAATTCTTACCTTGGAAAAATTTTGAATATCATAGAAAAGAAAATATCTTATTTTAAGGTACTGACTTTGTACACAAAACAATTTAATTTCACATCAAAAAAACAAACTCGTGAGTGGCTTGAAACCCAAAAGCTTGTCCGCTATGAATTAAGTTTGAATGTGAGTGAAAACAACCTGATTTGCACGAGTAAATCAGGCAAAGATGAAAAACGAATTTATTACAGAGTAGATAATATGGGTAATATGCGGACAGTGAAGGAACCAAAAAAACTTAATGATCTTTAGAAATCAAATGCTATTTATGCTCCTCAATAAGATTCTGTCCACGATATCAAGTGGATTCAACAATCTAGATCCAGCCAAAGTTATCTTTGGACCAGATGCTCCTTTTCTATTTTTGATGGTCTCCACAATACTGATTTCATCTGGGGTAATTCCCCCAACTACATATATTATAATCCAATGGTTATCACAGGGATGCATGACTAATCCACCTTTTGAAGTTCCACTGAAAAATTAACAGCAAATCAGTTTTAAATATGAGAAATATCATTCTAAAGAAGGTGAGTGTGTCAACTTGATAACAACATACCCAATGTTCAGCTGAGGCATAGAGGAAACATACATCAGGTCTGGAATTTCTGGCCTGTTTTCATCTGTTAGATCTGTGATTAGTTGTTCCAGGATACCAACGTGCCTTGCCATTTCATGAGGATTTGCTTTGCTCATAACTTGCCTAGTTGAATGAAATGAGCAGTTTATATTTACTATTCAATTATTACTCATGATGTTGATTTAGAATTTCTTGCTGATCAAATAATATCCTCACACTCACCTATATTTTATTAATGATTCTCTTTGTGAGAGTAATTTGTGTAGTGTATCCATTACTCTTTCTGTTGCCTTGACTGATACTTCTCTTGAAGCTGCCTCATCGCTGGCACCTTTTATCAAAGAATGTGATATTTTGAGGTGTGGAATCAACACATTGAATAAATTTAAAACTGACTCAGCAACCCTTTTATTTAATTTCCTACTTACCTAATAACAGAAGAGTCTGATAATAAGCAGAAAGTTCAGAATTAGAGTCACTTTCATTAGATACTTTTATATCTTCACTAATTGCATCACTCAGACTTTCTTTCAATCTTTCTTCTTGCTGTCTTGAAAATTTCAAGTCTGGACCAGCAAGAGCATATAGGTAAATCAATAGTACCAACAAGTTTTCCATCTCCAAGCCTCTTGAAGCTCTTGTTTTTACAATGTTACTCAACTGCAAAAGAAATAAGTTGGACATTAAATTGATGTGTTTGCTTAGGCTCTATATGAAAACAACTTACTTGTGATAAAATACTAGATGAATCCCCGCTTATGGCCAGGTTTTGTAAAATTAATTTCTCTAAACTGATAATGAATTCAATCTGTGCAGTTTTTGTTGATTTAAGCGCTTGCACTATTGCAGCAATCAACTATAATATCAACAAAATTGATTCAAAGTATTAGCGCTGTTAAGAAAGTAGTAGTAAATATATTCACAACTTTGAGGGAGATACAATGATTACCTGGAGATTTTTACTGTTCTTACACAAAGATTCTATGCTTTCTGAGTCTCGAAATTTTTGGATATTTTTTTCTAAACTATGAGCACTAATTCTTGTAATTCTGTTGGGTTTTGGACTCTCTTTGTTTGAGGACATATTTATCAAAAGTTTATTCACATCCAAAAGAACTTCTCTCTGTTTTTTGTTTAAGAGTAGGTCTATTGACTCTTCACTTGTAGTTGCTAAACATCCTGGGACCATGAAAGAAGATGTACAGGCCTATTAGAAAATGAAGACAATGAGAAAACTCTCAAGGCTAAGGATTTTGCAAATATACAAAAATTTCATGAGCACCTACCTCCCCCTTGAGAGTGAGAGAATGCATTAGTACTGCAACATCATTTTGATGATGTGGCAAATGTGGCAGTGTACATAAAATTCTTCCTAACATAGTTTCTGAATTATGACTGCTGGCTGTTGACAGATCCAATAATCTATCGACTAATATCAAGGATACTCGTCTGTCTCCACTTACTTGCTGAAAAAGTTATAAAGAATGCTGGAAAAAGTAATTTTTATAGAAATAAATGATTATTACATTGAGACTCACCTTCTTCCTATTCACTGCTGCTGTCAAATTATTCAGTTCTTTAGCTATCCCAAGACTTATCTTCCCCACAGAATAAATATCCTCTACCACATCATAGTGAGTGAACAATGAGTGCAGAGAACTTACAAAAAAGTCAATATCTGATTTATATTCTCTTGAAAATTCTTCAATAGTGAATGGCATGAAATCACCGAATGGTGGGGTAACAAATACATCTTTTTTCAAGCACGCTATGAAAATTGGCTTGAAAATCATTGTGACTTGAGAACTCTAGAAAAAAATTATTTCATCTAATGTACAATGAGTAAATCACTCAATTTTTCATTGATATTAAGAATTAGTATTTCATTCTTACTTTTGATAATGTCTTGTCATTCATCCAATGTAAGATATCCCCTCTCAAAGTATCGTAACTGCTCTCCTGCTCAGCATCAGCATGCTGAGCAGAAGTGTAGTTCAGAATCTTCCGATGTGCTGTGCAAATGACCAGACATTTCTCAAAATTATTTTTATCAATAATGAGTTTCAATGTCCTCTGATAGAAGAGTGAGTCTGTTGACGTAGAGATAATAACAGCATTCTTAGCTCTTTTGGCATGCAGATTCTAGAATAAAAAAGGAATTCACAAATGTATTTGCAGTTTCAATCATCAAGTTTTAAAACCTGATTGACAGTTGACACTCACATGAAAATTGTACAAAGCCAGTTCATGAACTGAAAGTGCTCCTGCATTCTTCAAAGTCAAATATGCATTATCACCACAATACCAGTGCAGGCACTCGGATGCAGCATGGTCAATGTAAACAGCTGCATTGTTTACCATTGACAGAACTTCTTTCCAACATACACTAACAAAATCTTGCACTTCACCAAGAACCTTCATTTTGTTTCAATAGCGAGACATAAAGTTCTGATCTCTATTCCTCAAATATCACCGTTTTGGTAATAAGAAGTTTCATCATTCTTTGATTTTATCAGTGAATTTGTGCACGAAATATCAGAAGTAGACAAGATAGCTATAGGTAACACGCGGGCAGTTTTTGGCAAGCAGCAATAACCTATCAGCTGGAGTGTGTGGTAAGTGGCATACATGCAGGGGGTTCAGATCTCCGCCGATATATATGTAACGCATAGATGTCGGTAGGAGAATTTCTCTTTTGAAATATTTTGATTCTTTTTGGTAAAGCCTATTAAGTTTTGCCGCCGATTGCTAAATTAAAAATTGTAACAGGTCTCATTCATATCTCTACGTGATCAAAGAATAGTGAGTTTCGGGAATGATGCTGATTACATTTTATAAGGAGTTCTAAATCTATCACAATACGAAGGAAATTCCGATGGAAATTCGGAGGCGTTCAGAATGTTTACATTTGAAAACTGGGTCGAGAACATGGTAAAACGAAGTGAGTAATGAACATTTAAAGCTGAATTTTCCCAGAAGGAAATTCATTAGTTACTGATCACTTAGAGATGCATTCAGAAAGTTTTACGGCGGAGGTAGAAGAATAAGGCGATTCAAGACAGATACGTGAGGTAGACTTCTTTGTATTGATATAAATAAATGACTCAGGAGGTACACTATTAACGACTTCGTTGGACTACACATACAAAACTATAGGATTTAAATAAAATTTTAAAAAGTGGACTATTATAACATTTTTCCAAGCTATAATAAAAAATACAATATAGCCTACTGCAAAATCCATTTAGATCAAATGATCTCATCACGATGATTCGTTGATTTCTTGGTCAGTGTCATCATCCAAAGGTTACTCAAGATCACAGCATTCAATGGGCTCTGATTACACTAATCTCCACGAAACCTATAATGAAAATACCAAAACTTGCAGCAAACAAATATCGAAGAGTGGGATTCCTCGCGGGGCTGATGGGGAGATTCGTTCTTTATCTTACTATAGAGATCAAAATTAACAGAAAGAACATTCTATCATCTCCGTAAAAGCGTGACTAATTGGAAATGCTAATAAAATAGGTACCGTTTTTTTCATATTGTAAGCCAAGGCTTACATTTTTTCAGAAGATCCAAAATACGGCTTACTCTTGGCGGGCGGCTTACTTTCTTTCCTACTCAAACCAATGATCGAATTCGATGTTATATCAGTGTAATAGGAGCCGATGGCTGGGTACACTTATAGAAAATGTTATATTTGAAGAAAATCGAGTCACAAGTGGATGAAGAATGACAAAATGTCATTAATAATAATATAATGATCAAGGATATACATAAAAAAACGAAGAAAAAATACTTAAATTCGAGTAGCGCTTATTTTCAGGCACGCTTTACTTTCGAGGGAGTGGTTTGCATTTCTGGATCTGCGAAAAAATTTTTAGGATTTATATTTGAGATATGGCTTACAATATGAGAAACACGGTATATTCTTCAATCAACTGCGCTGGGAAAAATCCCTCGCACAATTTATTGATTCTTTTTTACAGCCGATCAAAAAATAGTATTCGATACATGACCGCCAAATGTAGTTTCCCCACCTTCGTAATAGTTCCGATCCTCGCCTTTTACTCGATCTCAAACAACTACTTTAATTAGGAATAGCTTTTTTAGGTCCTTTTATCGAAAAAAATTCATTCGCCAATGCAACGTCTCTAGAAAACCTCATTTTATACTCGCTGTAATGTTATAAGTTTGTGGATGATCAGCTCTCCATAGAATGATGCCCCGCTGGATAAAAACTTTACAATTCTGCAGTGTCGCTTTGTAAGCTGTCGTGCGCGAGATATCGCCGCGTGTTGGAACCGATCCAAATTTCCATGATTCGATTCTTGAAACATTTGAGAATTTTCCTTCAAACTTCTTTTTTTTGTGGTAGTGGAGGAACAGGTTTCGCTCAAAGGAACAAGTGATATTCTATTATTGTCCGTGCGAACGGAAGAAAATTCATCGCAAACAAGCACATTGCGTAGAAAAAGTCACAATTCGGCACATGATCATATCAACTGTGAGACGTGGTCACTATGATTCTGAGATCCAGAGGTCAGATTTCTGAAAATAGCGATTTCTTTATTCTGAGATACCTATGGGAGCTAAAGATTTGATTCGCGTGACTTCTGCTAAGTTGCAGTCGCGTTTGGTGTTTGGTCACGTACGTACAGCTTTTTTGAGGTTATCAGACGATAAAAAACCACCTTGCCCAGTTGGAACCAAGTAACGAAAGCCAAAAAAAGAGAGACTAGTGTGTCCAGAGCGTCTACAGATGAAAGATACTCACGAACCTTCCGAATTGGTGCGATCCGAAACGATGACCCGGCTCAAGTCTCCCTCGTCGCGATATTGCTGCGGATGATGCTCCGGATGCGGGCCGAGAGCTTGCCTGAGTTTGCACAGCAGTGTGGAAACGATGTTGCCGATCGTGTGATGCTCGTTATTATGACCTGCAGCACCCTCGTCGTCGATTTGCTCGTCTAGTCGCATCAGCTCCGGCTGGAGCACCCTCGCGGCGCGACGTAACCTCTCGTTGTTGAGTTTCGACTTGCACTGCAGAGCCTCGATGGAGAAGGCCATCCCTTTGTGCAAGATGTCGCGGTGAGTAATTTTTGAAATTGAAATTCAGCTGACAGTTACATTTGAGTGGAGTCGCCTTACCGATCAACCTGACAACTTGTTGCCCGAGGTGTTATTGTTTGACGATGTCAAGGTCGGATGACCGGGAGCAGACTGCAGGAGCACCGATCGCTGTTCTCGACGACTCGCTTCTCACGCGCTGTGGCAGTTGACAATCGGAAGATTCTTACTTTGACCCGACTGGCTATTATACACTCGATTATTCATTTGTTTACACCAGATTGTCCAAGTTCGAAGGCTTTCAAATCAATCCGATCGTGGCTAACCACTCACACACTTCCATGGTCCCCTATTAATTAGGTACTCAACATTGGGATAATGAATATTTATCTACCTATCCAGGTATCGTAAGTAGTATAAGTTATCGTCGGTTCTGTATGAATGTACCGATTGCGAAGTACTGAGCTGCAACACGGCTCTCATTTCTCTTCGGTCCGGCTTGTCTCTCGCTCGCTTGTGGTGCTGAGTTCTCGTATTTTTATCGGAGTCAGAAGAATATTCGAGTTTTTTCATAGCCCTCACTCTTTCGTCAGATTCCTCATTCCGACAGAATGCAGTGTCTTCATTCACGAATGCAATTATCATTCAGTTATTGTCGTGTTTGTGCTTGATATTTCATCAACCTACTTGCTTCAAGATATTTCGAAAAAATGTTGATCAATTTGTCATTGCTCATTTGTCATTGCTTTCGCAAAGATGAATCTTGCCGATAAACTTTTTTGACGGCGAGTGCAGGGGTCCGACACGCTCTTCAATCTCAAACCATATCAACCTTCATTCATTTACCCAAAAATATTGAACTTATTTATCACCCTATTCGTAAGTTCATTATAAAAAAAGTTGAGGAAATTCTCCTTCACATCACCAAAACTTTCTTTCCGATCGCACCTGTGGCTCCCACTAGAACTCATCATATCCTGTAAATAGGTGTCTAATTGGTAACTTTTCAATGGGTTTGGCCATCAAAGGTGCGAGAGAATACACATTTGATTTCTCCCCCAATTAGTACGTAAATTGGAATGCCGGCTTTGGCTTTTGGCTTGTTCCGTAACGTAATGACAATACCTACTGTCATAGAACTCCAGGAAAATTTCCATTATGGAAACGTTTTCACTAAAAATATGATGGAAACATAACCAACCATCACTATAAATATAAGAGATCGTAAGAGATCATTATTGGAGACATTCTTTCTCGAATACTTATTTATTACTTACGAGTAGAGGGTCAACCTTGCGGATCACGGATTCGGCTTTTAGCCGAATCCGAAACAAGATGATTCCCAAAGTTTTACTTTGGGAATCATCTTGTTTCGATGAGAAATGAAAGTATCTCAGAGGGTTTCGACCAATAGGCCCTCTGTTCCGAGATACAGCTATAAACATTAACATTACCCATATAGGCCCGTGTTAAAAAGTTACATATGAGCCTATTAGCATAAACCCTCTGGGATATCCTCATTTCTCAACGAAACAAGATGATTCTCAAAGTTCTGGCCAAATCCGTGATTCGCAAGGTTGGTCCTCTACTTGTCAGTGAGTATAAAGCGACATATAATGTTATTCGATCAACATTCGAGTTTATGGCTATATATCATTCTCAATTTAATTCCCATCACAAATGATAGTATGAACAAATTTATGCGCGAATGAGCTTAATTGATCACGTTGATCATTTAACTTGAAAACGTTGTCGATATCCACGTGAGTTGCGAGTTTCTGAATTCTTGAGTTTTTGCAAATTTAGATTGAATAAGATTCGGCTCCTCTGCTTTTGAACGTTATGTGTTTCATTATTAAAAAGACATTGCATCCGTCGTAGTCCATTTTGATAAATTATCCATACACCATAATCTCAATTTCTTCAAAGGTTCTCACGACATTATCTGCAATGGGCCCAATATGAAGGGATGTGTTACCTTTTAGAAAAACAATCTGGGCCCTAGCATTTGTTTTTTTTTTGGCATTCTAAAAAATCTCTGTGGCCACGAAACCGTAAAAACGGAATCAAAATTTCTATGGGCGAGATCATAATCAGACTAATAGGAAGAAAAAAATAGCCGTCAAAGTAGCTATGAGCAAATTCGTTGTTACCGGCTACTTCAGACTTTAGGGTGATCGAAGAGACTCAAATGATTTTTGTCGTCGTGATCGATGGAATCATCTCAAAGTTATGAACGAAATAAAAGAGTAATTTTCCGTTTCTCAAATTTGCGGATTTACTCGGGTGAATTACAAATATGGGCCTACCTTGAGGGATAAGAAACTCTTGGTTTTAAAAATTGTGGAAACTGTCAGATTTTGATATCGCAAGATGGAAAAAAAGGTTTGGAAATTTTTAAAAAGAATGGTCGCAGAAAAGTTCTTGACGTGGGCGTACTCATTGGCCGATTTTTGGGGGATAAGGAGTGTTCCTCAGGAATCCATTCTTTCATCCGCATCACATTCTGAAAGTCCGCTGCATCGTATCCCCAATGATCGGCCCTCAAAAGCTGCAATCTGAGCTCGCTGCACATTGGATTCGGATTCTGCGAATTTAACAATTTCAATTCCAGGGTCTCAACCCTCTCGCCTAACCATACACGTCTGTTACCATTGAAAATCATTTTGTTAATCCTACACAACCTGGGTCGGCGCTGAAATATGAATCACGACAGTGCACGCTTCTTGGTGAGACCTCTAAGCTGGTAATGCGAAATTTGTGGTCGCGCATTGAGTTTTACCAAGAATCGGAGTAAAGATAATTTTGCTAGACATCAACTCTTTCGCCTTTATCACAATCGGAAGGCTCAGCGTTGGAATGTGTCATCTTGATTATTCTATCCCCCAATAGCTTCATTCTAAGCTTTGTTTCATTGAAGTCAAACAGTGCGATCTCACAGACCTCTAATTTCAGGATTTCAAACATCTCGTCTGACCATACTCGTCGGTTACTACTGAGATTCATTTTGAGCCGTTTCTCGTCTGCCTGATTCGGTGCTGATGTATGGGTCGCAATTACATATTGAGATCTCCAAAGAGACTCTTAGAAATCTAGAATACTATTGTGACAAAGGTGTTTATGAAAGAAAAACACGCCCGAAGTCACAGGTTCTTTCAAAAGTTGGAACAATCCTTCTGAACTCCAACCAGAGCTTGTGAGCTGTTCTGGACGCCTACATTTTGGGATCCCCGCGCTCAGACGATTTGATAGAACGTTCTTGAGTCAACTTTCGATCGTTCATGCGATTTAAATTTTCACGGAGAGTGTGACCAGAAGTTTCGATGCGAATCAAAGATCTACTTAGCACAATGACACAGAATTATTTAGCCAAGTCAAGTTTGCAAATCATTCATCATCCTTCAACAAGTGCACGTGCACGTGCACGTCTTTTTACAGAATCCATGGGGAATTATTGCTCGCACTTGAATTTTTCCAATCGCTCTTCACGCCTCAATCTATGAAAACCTTTATCGAATTCTCTTCCAAGCAGAATCCGAACTTTTTTGTTTTGTTTCTTACTGGGGAGCGAGGTTTGCTCCTGCGCCAGCCTTAGAAACTCGAGTAAGTGCTATTGCATCCACGTCGTTGAGCGAATAGTGATTGATATTGTGTAAATGGTGTTAGAGACAATGGTTATTATTCATTCATTTGTTTATTCATTTGAAATCATGTGAACTTGAGAGATCTACAAATCGTAACATACTTAGATAGAGATTGACGCT
>JAPYYZ010000951.1:0-17156 GCA_030522705.1 Eretmocerus eremicus
CCTACGGCGGACCATGTGGGATTCAAGGGTCAACCGGAGGTCGGCATTAAGAGGACGGCAGTGCTCTACAATCGGTCAACTCAGACGCCAGCAGCGTGCCTGGTTGAGAGGGGGTCCGAACGAGCAGCACAGCGTCAGACCTCACCAATACACTATAAAAATTTTCACGCCAAAAATGCGCGCTTTGAGCGCGCGGCATATATTCATCACAAACACACGCACGCGCGCGCGCGTTGAGCGCGCGGCATGTTCAATGGACACACACACACGCGATCCACTCGGATACGGAGGGATCCTGGGGGGGGGGGGGCAGAAATCTGGTACCGCCGTACGATTTTGTAGCTTTCATAATATTAATGATTCTTTTGATTCCTTTCACAACAGCCTTGATTCACCCTCCTTGTCAATTTAATCCTGAGTAGGTCACTGAAAAATATAGACGACATTAGAAAATTGAAAAATTGTTTAATAACAAATGAACGAAATACATAATACAAAAGTGAAAACACTATACAAAAGAATGACTACTTACATATTTGACTGCCATCCATTGATTCCTTGCATATACAACGGCTCCGATTGATCTGCTTCGTAAATTTCATCCTGAATGGGTGTCTGAAAAATAGAGAGGAGATTTGAGAATTAATGAATTAAATTCGAAAGTGGATATAAAGTATAAAAGAATGACTACTTACATAATAGACTGGCTTCCATGGATTCCTTGGATATATAACGGCCTCGATTGATCTTTTCGAGTGGGTCACTGAATCCTATGTGAAATTCTGAGTGGATTCCACGAAATCCCGAAACAATATCGAAAATTATCTATGGAATATCGAAATAGAGAAACTGAAGATAATTATTCATATACTTCCTGTGAGAGGTACTTACATGTAATTGGAGTTGTGGGGAACCGCACACTACTTCAGCTTTTTATCCTTCTCGATCGTGGCGGTTATGATCGAGTCGACGATAGAAACGCCAGACTGCTGTGAAACCGGCTTCCATCCGTCCCACTATGTCTCTCCCGAAATTTAATATACAGCGGCCTTGATTAATCCTCCTCGTCGATTTGATCCTGAGTAGGTCACTGAAAAATATAGACGACATGAGACAATATAGACATGAATTAAAATTGCGGAATCGTTCAATAATGAATGAACTAGATACGTGATAAAAGAGTGAAAATAAGGTGCAAAAGAATGACTGCTTACATATTAGACTGCCATCCATTGATTACTTGCATATACAACGGCCTTGATTGATCTGCTTCGTGAATTCCATCCTGAATGGGTGTATGAAAAATAGAGAAGAAATTTAAGAATTCATGAATTGAAATTGGAAGTGAAAATGAAGTACAAAAGGATAACTACTCACATAATAGATTGCCATCCATAGATTCCTTGAATAGAACGGCCTTGATTAATCTTCTCGAGTGGGTCACTGAATCCTAAGTGAAATTCTGAGTAGATCCCACGATATCCTGGAACAATAATGAAAATTATTTGTGAAATATCGAAATAGAAAAATTGAATATAATCATCCATATACTCTCTGTGAGAGGTACTCACATGTAATTGGAGTTGAGTGGAACCGCACACTACTTGAGCTTTTTATCCTTCTCGATCGTTGCGGTTATGATCGAGTCGACGATAGAAACGCCAGACTGCTGTGGAACCAGCTCCCTTCCGTCCCACTATGTCTCTCCCGAATTTTCATACCTCTCCTCGTTGCCTGCAGGATAATCATTTAGATTGTGCTCTTATTGATTTGCGGTATCGTCAGTCACGTACTGAGTTACAGCAACCAATCCTGTAGAGTTGCGATGGATATCTCTTGGTATTTGACTTGCGACGTTTTTGAGAGGCCCGAGAGGGAGCGGAATTTCAGTTGGATCGCTGATCGGATGGCCAATCAATTGTCTCGATGGTGTAATTGTTGTTATCTTCTCCACGATTCTGTGGGTATCCGTGGTTGTAGCGTGCCGAATAACTCATTGTCAAAAGTTGCGGTGAAACTGAAAAAATATTGAAAAATCGAGGTTCGGGATTATGCGGGTATATGTGACTTTTGATGCATCAAGAGAATTACAAGACGATCAAGAGCCAAAAATTAATAACTGGAATTCAACGGAAAGAGATCGATTTTAGGTCTACATTGGTTCGATTAACTGATATAATTTTGGTAGAATGAGGCTCCAGAAAAAAACAAGTTGCTGAGGAAATATGCGTTAGAACAGTTTCGGCATCATCAGATTAAACAATGAATTGAGCAAGAGATTTTACTATTGTAATTGAATATATATAATATGAATAGTTGTTGAGGATCTAGTATAGATATTGAAGATATGTTTGATGATCAATGAAACTGACCTGTTTATTGCTATTGAGGGCGGAGTGGAAAATTATGCTGTTACTCTTCGCATCGGATGGAGCGTAATTGCTGCTTCTGGTAATTTCACCTACTGCGCGTCGGTTGAGCTGGAGCACGTTCTGCATTATTGCCCGCGACCGCACGGAAAACAGTTTAATCGAGGCGACAAGATTAAATATTCACCGGTGTGGTAGTATTCATACGCTGTCTCTTACAGAGCGAGTTGTAAAATACGGCCAAGATGACTACTTTTTTCAGGCAGCCACAAGTAATACTGTCCTACCAGGTGTACTCTTATCGCTGCTACAGCGGTAGTACTCGATCCTGCGAGATGGTTATAGTTGCACGTATACTCTTCTATCACACATATCAGACTCATCGCTTGCGAAACGCTTCGACGCACGAGGCGTATTTGCGAGCAGCAAACGCTTTATTATACGTGTGATAGCTCAAGCATGCGCACAATAATAATCTTCATGCCAAGTCGAGCTTACCATTGCGGCAGCTGTAAGAATCCTCCTGATAAGCCGGTAGTACTTGTAACTGCCGCAGCAATGGAGTCGTCCTGGTCGTAGTTGGCGTTTCACTCTGTGATAGATGAAGTATGGATTGCTGCTACATCAGCAAATACTTTTTGCTGTAACATCAAGTGAAATTTGCAATATCTCTAGCGATACCGCTGGAATCCTGTCAGGAATTACATCACAAAAGACTCGTCGTTTACGACGTTAAAAATTTGAAAATTTTTGAGATAGGGTTCAGGTATTGTTGAACACGTTGGGGATACAGCATCCATGGAAATTATAATATGGAAATTCGTATAGAAGTCAGCGAATACGAGTTTTAAATCATCTTTCTCTCTGCGTCTTACAGGATTGAGACTGTCATTCGAGTCCATTCAATCTAATGTTTGAAATGAATTCGAATGCCCGCATTACGATGATTGGTTCTTTGAACGAGTTTCATAGGCTATTAACGATTGTTTTCTGTGGTTTTTTATTGTAAATATTTCGTAGTCTATTGACGATCGTTTTTTGTGCCTTTCTAGTGAGAATATTGTTGCTTTGACTCATATTTTTATCAATGTAGTCACAATCATTATCGTAACATACGTCGTAAACTCGATACATTTTTCCATTTCTTATATCCAAGAAGATGTGATCAAATATATCTTGATTTTTCTTACCATCGACTTCTTATTGTAGAACAGTTTCCGGTAGACAACGTTAGTTGTGTGAGTTGCGATTTCTTCTCCAGTTTTCTCACCTGAAGAATCTTTCAAAGTCATTTCATGAGTATAACGTGCATTATTTTCTAAGAAAATTTTCAGTTGATCTGATGATGTGACACGCAAGAGAGCCACATATAACTGACCATGGGCGAACACCGGAGCTGGTAAATATGGTCCCACGCGATCGAATGATTGTTCTTGTGACTTGTAAACGGTCATTGCGAATCCTTACCTGATTGGGAATTGACGACGTACCGTTGAGAATGAAATCCCATTCTTTGAAGGCTTGATGTTGATTCGCGGAATGAAAATGTTATTCCCTCGATTTTTGCCAGTAATTATTTCCGCGTAGATCAGGTGTTTTTTCAAACCATGGACTATTAAACGAGTTCCATTACAGAGGCCCGTATGAAGATTCGAATTCTTTTGTAAAATGATGATGCAACCTTTTTTGAGTTTTAGTCTGGAAGTTGGTAGTCCTCTTGGAGTCAGGGAATTCACGAAATCAGGTGGCATGAAATTTCCAAAGTGATCTTCTTCGCCATCTTCTAAATAATTAACTGCGGTGTACTCGATGAAATCCCCTGGATCTTTTTCTAAGATCAATTCATCAATTTTCAGGACATCATCATTCTTTGGTGCTAACATCATTCTTCATCTCGAAGATTTATTAGAAGGATCAATCTCATCCCCAAATATCGTATTGATCAGATCTTTCGTGATCAAAGATATGTTTGAGATTTGTTTGAAATGTTTTTCTCTCTCAATGAGAAAAAGATTGCGATTTCCACCTACTTCGAGAGGCCATTGTCTGAATTAATTATGATGTGTCGAAAAACGAATATTTTCTTTCAGACTCATTTTTAAGAACTCTTCCCATAAAACACTTTTCTTACACACGTATTCACAATTTGGGTTCGACTCCTATGATGAACGATGTTATATACGTGTTTATAAAAATATAATTTCCATAAATAGGTTCACTGGAATTCTTTAGAATTTTGACTGGAAAACTAAAACGAGGACAAAATTTACCTAATTGTAGAAGCCCTCCACGTCAATCCTAAAAGGTTTCCCTACGATATTTTTGTTCTGCATGAATGTGTGAGCGAAATTTAAATGATATCAACATTCATCATGTAGTAGTGGATTGAGAAATATTTGACCAATTGGTTTTAACACTAGTTCATTCATTCGAATTTTCCCAAATTGTCCTCAAAAGAACTTTCCAAATCTCGTTGATATCTTGAACAAGATAACATTGGAATTTATTGATTAGATCAACAATCGAAAATAAGTGGAACTCGCCCTCGCTGAAAATGATTCAGCGAGTATAATAATATTGGGACCCCAATGGGATCCCAGTGGGAACCCAATCCCACTGGGACCTGAACCTAAGAAGGTTGTAGACCGAAATAATTCCTACTCGTAGCTCTTACTTGCTAGCTAATGTGCAGCTGGAGTCAATATTGACTTCAGCTAGCAAGTGAGTACTCTACGTAGGAATTCTCTCGGTCTAGAACCTCCTTAGGCTCAGGTCCCAGTGGGATTGGGTTCCCACTGGGATCCCATTGGCGTCCCACTATTATTGTACTTGCTGAATTATTTTCAGCAAGGGCAAGTTCCACTAATTTTCGATTGTTAATATGATAAATAAATTTCAATGTTATTTTGTTTAGAATATCAACGAG
Source organism: Eretmocerus eremicus (assembly GCA_030522705.1). Lineage (NCBI taxonomy): Eukaryota > Metazoa > Arthropoda > Insecta > Hymenoptera > Aphelinidae > Eretmocerus > Eretmocerus eremicus. The sequence goes on from JAPYYZ010000951.1 coordinate 5,296, forward strand.
ATTTGGAAATTTTATTTCAGGACAATCTGGGAAAATTCGAATGAATAAACTAGTGTTAAAACCAATTGGTCAGATATTTCTCAATCAACCACTTCATAATGAATGTTAATATCATTCAAATTTCGCTTGCACATTCATGCAAAACAAAAATATAGTGGGGAAACCTTTAGAATTGACGTATAAGGCTTCTACAATTAGGTGAATTTTGTCCTCGTTTCAGTTTTCCAGTCAAAATTCTAAAGAATTCCAGTAAAACTATTTATGGGAATTATATCTTCACAAACACGTATGAGAGCATTTCATCCCAATAGATCATTTTTTGAACATTTAAAGCCGAGCGAGCGTTAGCGAGCAAGGTAGGTCTGCTAGTTAAAATGGATCAATGTAAGGAAATCATCAGTGTACATTCAGAGATCACAAATAGGAAGACGAGGAATGAGATCGCAAGAGAATACACAGCGAGCAGTGAGAAGCGAAAGATCACAACTACATATAAATTTATGTTCCATGATACCACTATCATACTCAATGTCAATAATATTCCGATGTATTTTACATGATCAAATTTTGGTAATTCATTAGTGAATGAATATTGTATGGAATTAACTCATCAGAATTGGAGGAAGAATGTAGATTTGGATGAAAAGATGATGAGGAAGATTATAGCGAAAATTTTTGAAGGACGAATGAAAAATCGATTCATAATGATAGATCGATTGACAATTATAGAATATTAAATTCAAACAAAATGTTTCAACGAATTCAGTTCACGAGGGACTGAGTTTATATCTTACTATTTTCATAACTGTATTCCTAGAGCCATAGAAATCTCAAGTGATTCAAGATATGATGGGAGTAGACGTACTTTGAAAATTATGAAAGTCATAGGAGATGTTGGATGGTGGATAGAAGTATAAGATGTATAACCATGATAACATTTTAATAGACGATATTTGTATGAAGGATAAAGTGTGTACTTACTCATTATCCTATTCCTTTACAAATGATACTGAGAGATTCATTATTGTAGAATTCTTGTCACTGAAAACCGATGATGAACACCAATAGAAACAGAAACACTATTAGAATCGAGCGAGTTATATGACACGAGCAAGAAACCAGCGGAGATGGCTTGGAACTACTCTCACTCTCGTTGGAGAGCATATCCAGTCGAGATGTATCGTTACTCAACTATAGAGCACAGTGAATAGAGAGTAGATTTCACTCGCAAGTTTAAGGCGTTGCGAGTATCGAGGAACTAAACTCGTACACGAGGAATGATGCCTGCGGACCACGCTCAAAGAGTAGATCAGGGACTAGCCTGGGCGGCCGGATGAACACATGAATTGTGAGCCTTGGCGGCTCGACGAACGCCGTATTACTCGTTTCTCTCACTCAGCACAGTGGAAAGTGAGAGAAATCGCGCTCAATGTAGGCATCGCGAATGAAGTTCCTTCCACTCCTCGCGCAGGCTGATCGCGCAACCCGCGCTGACACCCTGGGACCAAGAATTCGTCGATGGGGTTACCCTAGAGACAGCGAGGCTCGGCTACAAGGATAAATCATTCGTCGAGAGGATCGCCGGTTACTGGAAAAATTTGCTGAGAGAGGAGTGCAAGAGATCACTGGTAATCTCTCATTGCTCCTCTACTCCTCCAACCCGTCAGGAAACAGTATTTACATTCACATCCATTGACTCGCACATATCATTGTATCAGTCATATATCACGACTTGTGGCACGCCTATACAAAAATGTACGCATGAATGGATATATGTAGAGTTTGTGTCTTTGAACGTCAATTAGTCGATGTATTTCCATTTGAGATCATGAATTTTCCAAAAATTCCACAGGTGATGGTGGAGCCGGTGAATCAAATGAACCAGATTCAGTTCCTTTTTCTGAAAAAAATGTGACCCGTTGGGCAAGTGTCCGAAACGTATTCCAAATGTAATTCGACAATTTTGGAGATTTCTCAAGTGAATGGGAAGACGCATACACACTGATCCACACACAACCATGAAACCGTATACAGAAACACGAAATCATACTAGGGAATAGTTATTTGTTCACTAAAAGTACCAGTCACAAGGAAGGCGTACTTGCAAGGTGGATGGCCAATGTGTACGGAATCGTGCCCAAACACGGGACCGAGGAGGTGCGGATCGGTGAAGTTCCACCAAGGGGGCGTCTTTCCTCCGTCGTCCGTAGACAACGAACATGGACAAAGTCCGAAGAGGAAACGCAGAGCAAGAGAGGGGAGATAGACGATAGTGCATACCACCATCTTCGCACCGCAAGCGTCGCGAACGGCAGGTAGAAAGCCGTAGCGCGCGACCGCGGGCGAGCTGCCTCGCCGATACCTCTTCTGCAGGATCGGGCATTCCAACCTAAAAGAGAACACAGGATATACATCAATTCGACACAACCACAACACCTTACAGTCAGAATAACACGTCTACAACACGAGTATGAACAACATCCACGGAAAACGAGGAGACACTAATTACACCAAGACGTCATTTCAATGGGCGCGGCAAGCAAACTATAGCTCGAGAGTTTCATCTGCAGCTCACCAACTGCTCACGAGGAGGGAGAGAACGAAAGAGGGCGAGAGAAAGAGAGAACTTTGAAAAAGCTTAATAGACAAAAGCTACATACCACCGTTATCTCATTCAGCGAGACTGTCTGCATCTGAGCCGCTTCAATCTCGGCTTTGAACTTCATCCCCATCAGAATTTAATATTCACATCAAACTCACAGAATACTATACAACGACGGGTCTACCCCGTTTCCATTGGAAATCAAGGAAATATCGTCGAGAATTCATGAAGATTGATAAATCCAGATTTAAGAAGAAAAGTTCATCTTCCAGAAAAAGAAATGATAATAAATAACACCATTTTTAGATGGCAATTGGATCAATAGAATGGGCTCTATATGCGCCCTGTGTGCGTATCCATATGTATATGTATGTATGTATATATGTATATATGTATGTATGTGTGTAGGTGTATGGATATGTGTTAACATACAATTGATACGCGTCATCTAAATCTATATGGGAAAAGAAGGGAATTTGTCGACAATGACTGTACTAAATCAAACGCTTACATAATTCGTAACAATCACAAATAGATCTCGGCGTGGAAGCCGAGAGTCGCCGCACCTCACACTTGTAGCAACGCGGCACCACGTCTTGTGCAATTTTCGACCGGCGATCGCCCGATGCACCTTGCGAGAAATGTATCGCGCCATCCGCAACTGCCGAATCTTGCATCTTTCCGAAGTTGGGTGCAACGCAGCGAACCGCGCTATTATAAGCGACGGTTCGAGCACGCCGCGCCAGACCGCTTGCAAGTCCCATCACATTACCTACACTTCTTGTATTGTATAGTATACGCCTCTTGTTTGACTCATTTTTAAGTGAGGAGTTGTCTTCTTCTTCCTCACCTCTCACCTCTCACCTTGCACCCCGAACCCGTGTTACAGGGGGGGGGGGATTGATCTGGTATTCCCCAATTTCATATTGAGGCAATTTCAATTTGAATTCGAGAAAGAAGTGAAATCAAGGAAGAATTGTCGAGTATGAATCAGTCATCATTTTTCATATCTCCCACCGTGGGTCGCGGGTCACGGATTCTCTTGAAACTTCGGGAGTATGTTCTATGGGACGTAAGAAGATGAAACCCCCCATACAAAGGCTCTAAACGTCACCCGTGCGTATTTGGCGAGCTATCGGCGCTTTTGAAATTGCGAGAAGAATCGATTTCTCTCTCTTCTGATTGATTCCTCACTGGTATGAGGTCCAATTAGGAGAATATCAGAAAGACATGAATCGGTTTGAAGGAGACTGAATATCGCAACAAGGAGAAAAACAGAAGAAGTACTCCCAGGTTTAAAAAAAGCCAACATAACCTTGAAGAAGTGGTTTTGTGGTATTAGGGTCAATTTCATTCAAAATTTGACATTTTGATCGGATTCCTCGCAGTTTTCTATATCGGTCTATGTCTCGGAAGAATTGGGAATCAGAGTGAGACGAGGTCTCAAACGGATTTTCAAGCGAGGTACTCGAAAAAAAAAACAAGATTTGCGCTGGAAAAAAGCCATATGTCTCTGGCTCTATTCCATCAATCTCCATCTACCTGGGCGCATTTTGAAGGTAACCATGCTATCTATCAGTTGAGAGTACTTTGAGGGTTGTAGAATGTACGCATGCGCAAGAGGTCCTGATCATTGGATGGGAATTTGCTCTAAGAACTTCGCAAAAACGGCAAGAATCGAGGTTGTTCTAAAATCCATATCTCGGAGAGGGTGTCAATAATCAATGCAAACATCGGCATCTTGTGCTCAGTCATTGTGATCGCAATCTTTGTCAAGTCCAGCCGAATCAGAAGCAGGTAGACCGGAGTAATGATATAGTCAATTCTACCTTTTCCGTTGAAATGCTCCACTTCGAACGACGATTACTCAGGCCCCTTTCAACCGATTTGAATATTCAAAAACAAGGATGAGTGTCTTTTTGAGACAACAAAAATCTCGTTCAGATAGACTGGGAGATATTGAGATGGTTCGAAAAGAGAGACGTTTCAAAGAAGACGAAAAATCTCAAATAAGTCATTTTACGGTTCCAACAGATGAGCAGGTGCGGTTCTTGAGCTAGAGTCAAATTTTTCCTCGAAATTAAAAGTAACATCAAAGAAAATGCAACCCCTCCGACTTCTCTAGAACGTTCCTGACCGCTTCGGCGAGCTTCCTGGAAGGGATACTAAACTGCGTTTTTTCAAACTCCGAGAAATTTCCACGGCGACCCAAATTCCTCTTTTAGCTGAAACTCGAGGGGAATATTATTTTCGGTACCTACTTTCATATGAAGAATCTGCGTGAAAATTCGTAGGGGTCGTGTGCACAGATTTGCTGAAATTCAGCGTCTTGACCCATATTCACTCAATATTGAATTTTTCTCATATTTCTCGAATACTTTCTCGATTCCGGTCAAACGAAGAGAGAACAGAACCAAGGTAAACAGTAACAAACGTTGATCAACTCTTATTTAGACTTCAATCAAAAAAATGTTCGAGGAATTTGGCAAACATTTTTCTGTCGTAACGTGCACGGATCCTACATGGCTTCAAAGGCTCCTAGAGTATCTAACACTCAGAATGTATACGGCGAATGTTTGGGTATGTCTCAAGAATGACATGTTGGATTGAGTATGGGAAGATATATGGATCGTTCTAGGAGTATGGCGTTTCGGTCCGACCAACCTATTCTCGTCGAAACCAACGGGAAATCAATCGTTCTTTGCGCATAATATTGGTTGAAGACATTGGCATTATCTGGCCGTTTCGGCAATTTCCTTTCGTACACGTCCCACCCAAACTTACTTGCGTTCCAATTTTTGTGTTCCCCGGTCCATAATGACTATCAGGAGTAGGTTCCGTCCCGAGTGAAATGAGACATTCCGAACGTCGCGAGGCTCCCGACCTAAATGTGAGGGGATTGGGCGCAACAATGCGAGTATTTTTGTATCAGAAATGATATCTGGAGGATTTCCAACTCAACATGATTAATGAAATCAAGAAGGAAAGAGCTCATCGTAGTTGAGGCGCACCGAAATTTGACTGATGGTGGGGAGTATGAATTTGACTGCAAGGCGTCTGGTTCAGGAATCGCGTATACTGCCATGTCAACGATAAAATCTGCCGTAATTTTTTTTCCCTCTATGTTTCCAATTCAATGGCACAGACAGTAACAGTTAATCCATACCGATTATCATCGTATCCTATATCCTGTACTGCGAGTTGATGGTTTGATTGATACGAAGATATCAAAAATTTACGCGTATAAATTCGATCACTCGACTGTGATTCCGATGTCGCCTTGAGGATGGGGGATGATTTGGAAAATTGTGGTTTATCTCCATTTTTAATAGTGAGTTAGAATCGAGTCAAGTTGTGAGTTTATATCGGCAAATTCTACTCCACTTCACTGGTCTCTGATCTATTCTCTGCTTGCTCGATCAACCTCAATACCATCAGTTTAATTTCTCTGTCATGCAACCATCTTGATGATGGATAAGTTCTGAGATAATATACAGCTTTATTAGAAAAGCGTCATCAATGACGCCCGGCAGCGTCATGTGCGTCTCGCCAAAGCATCAGGAGCGTCTCGCCGGGGCGTCATTCGCGTCTCGCCGGAGCGTCATGAGCGTCTCGCCCGAAAGCTCGAGCATGACGCTCGACGAGTACGCGTTCGACGTTATGTGGATCTCGGTGTCGCATTACAACCCAGGACATTTCACAGCTTTCATCGTCTTCGGCGACCCGGCCTGCACGTGAAGTTGTCCTGGGCTTGCGAAGCTACAGCTCAAGCTGTTGCCTCGTGAGTGTCTGGCCATGCGCTCTTGCTTGTGCCCCGCGGAGGATGAAAGCTGCCTCCGCGGTCTCCTCGCGCTGGTTGCCGGTGTCTGCAGGCCGCGGTTACAGCATCCTCAAGGTCAACCGATTCCTCGACCCGTCTCGTCTTCGGGGCGGGGATCCGGTCCAGGGAGTGATATCGACGGTCCTCACGTGCGAAGCAGTGGCAGATTGCTCCGCATGAGCTACTAGCGAGCAGTTGATTCAGATGAGTGATTCTTATTACCCAAGTTCCCAATAATTTTGGAGACGAGTGGTACTTTGTGCACTTTTCCCCATTTCAGCCAGTAGATTTCAAGTAGTGATAAGCCACCGTTTGGAAAGGACACCGTAGCAAGAGCAGAGACTTCTGCCCGCGGTGGGATTCGACCAAACGTCAGGAGTAAATAGATCGAATCACGCAGATTCTAATGCTTGCAACAGTATCTCTCGAAAAGTTCGTTTGCAAGAGCTTGATTCGTCTTAAAATCGTTCGATTCTTGGTTATGGAAGGCGCTTTGTTTACATTCTTCGGCGGAGAACGCGGCTCTACTTGGGAAATCAATACGAGTATTTCAATGATAATACTAAATTGCACAATTGGTTAATGTTACCTGACGATACTCAAGTATGATTTTGACATGACGAGGATATGACTTCGAGCGCAAATATACTTTTTGGAGAATCTCGGCCTTATTCGATGTGGAAAACTGTTCCGGCGCTAACTCGGATATTCACATTTGCTCGAGGAACTCAGCGAGGACACAAATTCTCTGCAGATTAAACGGTCGTCTGACATAATCATTATCCGTCGCGTGCATTGATCTGTATGATTATGATATTCTCAATCAAACGAGACTATTATCATTGTCACAAGCCGTACGATGGTAGTGCATTTTGAGATTTGATACTAGAATATCGATGCGCTCCATGCCAAATAGTAGATCGAGACTAACCAGAAAGCAGTGATAACAAAGAGATCAATCTGCCGATTGATTCCATCATGCTTTTTTTGCGATATTCAATCGACTCACCAAGCTACGTACCCGCGCCCGGTCTCATTCTCTAATTTTTGTGATTCACGGACGATTGCGAATTCAAAACCACCCATCCTTGTATATTTTGGTCTCAAAGAATGAGCACTCTCGTGTTTTAATAATTCCATCGCGGAATGAAAAAACAGAGAGAAAACTGACTCCATTGACGAGTGCCGAATCATTGAGCAGTATAGCTCCCTGAGGGTCGTGTTACGCATTCCACTTCGTTAACCCAAGCAAACAATCTCTCCTTATTCAATTGGTGTATGAGAGGAACCAGAGCGAATCTGAGAATCAGACCGGGCGCGGGAGCGCGGCCTCATGGGTCAATTGAAAATTGCAAAAAGAGAATGATGGGATCAATCGGCAGAATGATCTTCACGTGATCCCCGCTCTTTGGCTAATCTTGATCTATTATTTGGCATGGAGCGCATCAATAGCCTGGTATTGAATCTCAAACTGCACTACCATTGCACAGCTTGTGACGTGGAGAATAGGCTCGTTTGATTCAAAATATCATAATCATACGAATCAATGCACGCGTTGATCAATGATTATGTCAGACGGCCTTCCAATCTGCAGAGAATTCGTATCCTCGTTGAGTTCCTCCAGCAAATGTGAATATTCGAGTTAGTGCCAGAACAGTTTTCTACGGCGAATAGACTCGAGATTCTCCAAATAGTATCCTTGCGCTCGCAGTTATATTCTCGTAATGTTAAAATAATATTCAAATATCGTCAGGTGACATTGATCAATCATTTAATTGAGTATTATCATTCAAATGCTTGTACTGATTCTCCGAATAGAGCAGTGTTCTCTGCCGGATAATGTGAACAAAGCGCTTCCATAACCGAGAGTCGAACGCCTTTAAAACAAATCAAGTTTTTGCGAATGGATTCTTCGAAAGATATCGCTGCAAGCATCAGAATCTACGTAATTCGTACTATCTACCCCTAAAATTTGGTCGAATTCCACCGAGGGCAGAGATCCCCGCTTTGCTGCGGTGCACTTTGTTCACCAAAGCCAAGTGTAAACAGTCCATGGGTGATGCTGATTTGATGCTAAAGTCCCCTACATACAACTCTGTCAATCTTTGGGTGAAATGGCTTAATCTCAAATCTGGAACATGCTTGTTTTCCTGTATCGTGCAGTCTGTATGTATTCACTGTTAATATTTTCCGATTTTGACTGTGACCCTACTGACGTTCTCTGCTTCCAGAGGACAACTAGAACTCAAAAACTCGCGCGTTGCGCGCGTGAGGTCTACTCGTCCTAAGCGGGATTCATGTCAAAATCATGTAATCATCATTTATTGAGAGAATTCAACCCAGGATCTAATGAAAAAGCTACAGAACTTCGAGAGGGGCGCGCTGCGCACAAAAGATCGACATCGTTCAACATAGTTTGTATTGAGGCTCATATCGAGGCGATGTGCTGGTCAATTGTTGAGAAAATTGATTCAGAATCGAATTGAGAGAACGAATTCACGCGCGGAGATCAGAACATGCTTGAGAGAACTCATATCAAGGGAATGAATTTGTCAATGATTGATGAAATTATATTGAGCAAGTGACTGGACAGACAGGTTCCGAAAGCACATGCATCTCAATATTGAGGAGAAAACTCTCGCCGAGGAATTGAATCGGTGAATCATCTCGGGAATCCTATCGAACCAAGAAACATCTGACAGAGTATATACCAACGGCATGTATTCTCCGATTGTTGAGGAAAGTCAATACAAGATCTCATTCAAAATTCGCAGTCGCGCGTGGAGATCAAAAGATTCTAAATAGATTTCGAGCTAAAGGAATAAGCTTTTCTGAATCAGATAGTTCAGAGCATTTAATTGAGTATCTTATTGAACTGGGAGATTCTGAAAACGCTTTCATCAATGAATTTTGAAGAGATTTCTCCTAGAAGAAAATGGATGTGTTGATTATCTTGAAAGTCCTATTGAGTATCGGCAAACATTGGACGTAGTTCATGACAAGGGCATGTATTTGTAATTGTTGGAAGAATCCTATTCATAATTCATCTCAAAACTCGAATCCCCTCGCGGAACTCGCACGTAACTCGAAGATTAATACACTCTCATTGGAGCTCACTTTGGAAAAAAGAGTTTATCAATATGTCAATCATCTCAAAAATCATATTGCGTATAGAATTACGAAGAAGACTGAGAATTCAAATCGACGCGCGCTGAATTATCGAGCGATGGTCTTCATCATCATCCCCCGGCACGAAAGGGGTGACGAATAAAAGAAGTAGAGAAGTATGAATACAGATAGGTTTTTTTTTCGTTCAAGCTACGATGGCCACAATCATAGTCAGATTCATAGTAGACATACTTTATTCAGGCACGATAGCGTCAGCCACATAACCAAACAAAGTTATCGGAGCGTTCGCGTCTGCCGGCAAAGTCACCTGTTACATCGAGTCAAATGATATCGCGTGGAATGAAAAACCAGCCACGAACTCACATGTACACAATACGTACGGCGCAATGCGCGAGAGTCAGTCTGATGAATAGAGATATAACGCAACGATCTCGAACGGAAGGCAGCAAATCTCGAATATCAAAGTTGTCCACTAATAAGGTAGGATACTTATTCAAATGATCTCCATAATTCTGACATTGCCTCTCTTCCATGAGTCACATTAGCGTCTTCTCTACATTTTGTCCTCCACCGAACATGAAGCTTGGAAGATATCAATTATTGTTTTGTGAGCTTGTTCTCCTTTAAAATGAAACCTAATGGTTGAAATGACTCAGAGTAGGGTAAAATGGACGGAGTAGGGCGAAAGGGACAGGGTGGGGTGAAATGGGCAGGGTGGGGCAATATGGTCAGGGTGGGGTAAACAAGGTCCGAGCAGTGTAAAGAGGTTGGGGGTGGACCAATTTACTCCACTCAGTTCATATCGCCCCAACCTGCCCGCATTGGCTCACCCCGTCCGCTTTGCCCCACCCTGTCCATTTTGCCCCACTTCGAGGCATTCCACCCATCCGATCGATTTTGCCTTACCTCGAGTCATTTTGACCTACCCTATCCATTTTACGCCACTCGGCGGGGCAAGGCCGTGAATTGACAACGCACGCCTAAGACAACTCAAGCCAGTGCTGGAGCTTCACAGCGCGTAATGTGTTTCCACTAATCGGTAGTCATTTTTCAGATATCTGCGTGAGATCTCCGTGTTCCACAAAGAGATTCCCTACTGGTACGTCTTGTCGAACGCAGGAGACCCTTGTGGCATGCAAGCCGATTCAAATACTCGCTTACGCGAGACCCCACGTCACAAATCCTCGCGTACGCGAGCCGGCTCCCGATCTCGCGTATGCGAGAGATTCAACACTGCCTCGGCCGCGGAAATTCATCGTCTACGCGCGCCGGTATTCGGACCGATCCGAATGATGGCGCGCGCGAGACCCAATGTTACAATTCTTTGCGTACGCAGGCCGCGTTCCAAACTCGCGTATGCAAGAGACTCGATGCTGCTTTGGCTTCGGGAAGCCGTGACGCACTCAATCCCATTTCCAAACCCGCGTGCGTGAGAATCAACTTGGTCTCGGCCGCGGAAGACACTCGCGTACGCAATCCGATTCAAATATTTGCTTACGGAAAACCCTACATTGGAAACTCTCGCGTACGCAAGAGACCCCATGCTGCCTCGGCCGTAGAAAATCGTGGTGTACTGGAGCCAGTTTGAAAACTCGCGTGAGCGAGACTCAGCTTCACCTCGGTCGCAGGAGATCCACGCAAGCATGCGAGTGGATTCAAGTACTCGCGAACGCGATCCGGTTCCCGATCTCACGTACGCAAGGAATTCGATGAAACCTCGGCCACGGGAATCTTTCGGTTTGCAAACCGATCCAAATATTTGCGTACGCGGGATCAGAGTTCCAAATCCTCGCGTACGCAAGTCGATGCGAAAACTTGCTCCCGCGCGACCCATCTTTGCTCCAGCCGCTGGAGACCATTGCCTACGCGAGCGAACTTGAATACTCGCGTACGCGAGTCACCACGTTACCAATCTCCGCATTCGCGAGCCGATTTCCGGAATCGCGTACGCGACAATCAACTGTGCCCCTGCTTCCAAAGACCTGCGCAATTACGCAAGTTGATTCGAATACTGGCGTTTGCCAGACAGAACGTGACAAATCCTCGCGTACATGAGCCGATTTCTCTTCTCGCGTACGCGAAGCATCAATGCTGCCTCGGCCTCGGATAACCTTGGCGTACTCGAGTCGATTTGAAATTTCGCGTATGCAAGAATGGACTTGGCCTCAGCCGCGGAAGACCCTCGCGTACGCGAGCCGATGACCGAACTCGCGTACGCGAGAATAGACTCGGCCTTGGCCGTGGAAGAGCCTCCTGTACGCGAGCCGATGCAGGTACTCGCGTACGCGAGACTCAACGTTACGAATCCTC
>JAPYYZ010000952.1:0-18767 GCA_030522705.1 Eretmocerus eremicus
AACGTCTGAGAGCAGACGGACTTTGGCTCGCGAGCGATTCGCAGCCAGCTCTTGTAACGAAGTCCAATAAATAATTCGATTGAGTTTATTCTAAATCTTCGGGTTATTTCTAAAGCCATTCTTCACCAAGTATATCTGCGATTCTTCAGATCGCTATTTACTAGTCGATCCGCGATTCTGAACTCACAAAATATTCAAATCAGAGTTTTAGTAGTAGTAGGCAATTCACCTACTACACATCCATACCTAGTTCCATCATAGAGTGCCAAAGAGTACAACGCGGCAAGGCAACAGTGTACATTTAGCGGCTATCCCAACCTCAAGTCCAAGAGTTCGAAAACCAAACAACGCCACGATGGCTCCTCAAAACAGTGTCGATGAACTAATTAGTTATTTTAAAACTCACAATAAAATACGAGAACAACAAAGTCACACAGCAAAAGTGCACAGTGTTGGTTGGAACTGTGATGGAAAACTGTTAGCATCAGGTTCCTTTGACAAATGCGTCTGCATATTTTCGCTTACACCGGATCGCCTGGTGAGTATAACCTCTCCACATGCCGGTATTTTCTTATTGAAATGATTTCTGACGGATCCTCATAAGCCATTTGCCAAGTGTGAATAGAATAATCGTTTAGTTTCGTGTTGATTTATTCCCCCATCAAGTTCATCCTTTTTGCGAGACTCCGTTGAGACGAAAACTACTCCAGTCATTCCTTGGTCATTGTGATAATTTTGCATGATTGTGATTCAATCGTTCACATGGACATTGTCATATATTTTTGTGTTTATGCACCTTGTAATTTCATCATTTACCTTGTACACAGAAACAAGAAACAACTTTCCGTGGCCATGGAGGTAGTGTTGATCAGTTGTGTTGGCATGCATCAAATCCTGAACTTCTCTCGACTGCAAGTGGAGACAAAACTGTCCGGATTTGGGACACAAGATCTCAGAAGTGCACTGCAAACATCAGTACCAAAGGTGAAAACATTAATATTTCGTGGTCCCCAGATGGCAATACCATTGCTGTAGGTAACAAGGAAGATTTAGTCACGTTCATTGATGCCCGAGCTATGAAGATAAAAATTGAGGAGCAGTTCAACTTTGAAGTGAATGAAATATCATGGAACAAAGACTCTGACACTTTCTATTTAACCAATGGACAAGGATGTGTTCATATTCTGAGTTATCCAAGTTTAGAACTTTTGCATGTCATCAAAGCTCACCCTGGTACATGCATCTGCATAGAGTTTGATCCAACTGGGAAATATTTTGCCACTGGTTCAGCCGATGCTCTTGTTTCTCTGTGGGATGCTGATGAGCTATGCTGTTTGAGAACTTTTTCACGATTAGATTGGCCAGTGAGAACTATATCATTCTCTCACGATGGCAAATTGTTGGCAGCAGCTTCAGAAGATTTAGTCATAGATATAGGTGAAGTCGAATCAGGTGAAAAAGTGACCGATATTCCTGTTGAGGCAGCTACATTTACTGTAGCCTGGCATCCAAAACAGTACTTACTGGCTTATGCATGTGATGATAAAGACAACTATGATAGAAAACGAGATGCAGGCAGCTTAAAAGTGTTTGGGTTTCCTAACGAAAGCTGATGTAAAAGTAAACATAGCATTAACTTGGAATCCAAGTTGTAACATATAATGTCTTTGATGTAAATGTAGAATTTAAGTGTAATTTTTACATGCATATAAGAATATAGGTATCTTTTTTCACATCCATAATATAGTATAGCTCCTCTTTATTTACTATTTTCATCCGGTTGGTTACCATAGATACATAACCTGGCCCATTTATTTGAGACATAATGCAAGTACATTATGGTTCCTTTTTACTTTTCTGAGATAAATAGCCATTTAATCCGGGATTTGTGAAATATTTGTGATAGAAATTGTCAAAACACAAATTAACCAATTCGAAACTGAGATACTTGATCGATGGAGAATCATAAGAGCAATGAAATTCGAACAAAGAACACAAGTACAAGAACATCCATGGAAAGTAAGATTGCTAGGCAGGAAGAGGAAAGTATTCATCATCCATTCAATCAGAAGTTGAATTTACGTGATGCTGAAGAAGAGTCAGCTTATGAGGGTTCCTGCTGCTCGAATACTTCAGATAAACCATTTAGTTCTGCCCAAAATGAAAGAGCCATGTCAGCTATGAATCAGATTCCACTCTACAGATTCACTGTCCCTCTGAATGAGCCAAAAAACCGATCTGTTTTTACAAACAACTTCATTCCAAGTTCAAAAACCTGTAACGGTTCATCTCTTGTTTTGGATGATAGGATGAGATGTCTCAGTCTTGATGAAATTCATTCAAAAAAGAATGTGATAAGTAAATCAAATAGAAAAAATATGAGTTTTACCAATGACCAAATCATGAAAATTGAAAGAGACAATGAAATATTACTCAGAAAAATAATGGCCCAGCAAAAATCACGAAAAGTTAAGGTAGAACCTGTGTCTTCAAAAACAAGTAACTCTGCGATAAATCGTAGAAGATTACAGCAAAAAATTGAAGAAGATAACCTGGTGAGTCTGATTTAAGGATAGATCTGAATAAATTTCATCACTGATCAAATTGAAATTTTAGATTCTCCTCCAGAGATTACGACAGACAAAGTCATGTATCCTCAATACTAATAAAATCCCAGGGTTTAGAAGAACATATTTATAGATATCTCTTTCTGAAATGTATTATCAATTTCGTACATAGTGATAATCACTAAAATATTGATTTTGGAACTTTTATACATGAAGATTTATGGTCAATTTCGACTTTGGGACAATAAATCATATATTTGGATGAAGATGACTTGGATCTGTTTACATTAGAAGGATGTCAAAGCCCTATCTCAATTGGATACTTAGGCCATCCAACTATCCAATGAATCTCTAAGATATAGTGGGTCTTGAAAGTAGCACCGATTCCACACACGATTACTCTAGAGTTGATGTTATTTTATATCTTTGCTTTATCTTGAGAATCCATGTAGAAGTCCAAAAATTTCACAATGTCGGTACCAGACATCCTGTTACACCAGAAAAGTGAGATTTTTAATTGAATCTTTAGGAAATCTCAAGGGAGAGGTAATAAATAAAATATCTGACAAACAATTCAACGCATTTTAATGTCTCCAAATATAAAAGAAAACAATACCAGATATGAGTTTTCAACTATCAAAAAATTGCGAATTCGGCGAATTATTTCAGTTATCTTTCCAAAATTGCAAAATCAGAATATTCCATACAATTACTTTAGGATTTACATCAAGATTATTGCTTTGAAATCTTGTCAGCATCAAGTCATTAAATAGTTGATTATCTGGTCAGAAAGGTGTGTCATTCTTTCTGTTTTGAAGTCCAAGTGTCCGATGAAGATGGTGTCCATATTGTGTTCAAAGATCGGAATGGATCGAAACCGGTACATTCCTGCAATCATATTTATAAAAAATATTAAGATCCGTCGATTTTGAATGAATAAGGTAATAAAATAATCAATGATTTTTCAAGAAGAAATAGTCGCATATATGTGCGATAATGCATGGCTTTGTTAACTAGATATTAGATCGGATATCTCTCTAAAATCTTCCACAATAAATCTGCGATATTAACAAAGCTTTGATTGGCTCTCACAAGATTACTGAAGAAACATAGTAGTAGGATATAATTATCAGATAAAATTTTTGAAAATGATGTAAGCAGCTACAAAAATTCTATGAGCAAAAGTCAACTCAGTAACTCATATTAATTTCTTTTGTTTTGACGTCCAGAATGATTAAAGTACTGGATGGTCTTTGTTTCGAAATTTCGGTTGGAGTTCAAATTGTATCTTCTTTTTACACGTTTGGAAAACACAAACACAAAAGTCTCCAGAAATCCAAAGACCCAAAATTGATTCCACAAAACTCCTAGGAATTCGGGAGTATCTAAAAAAGTGGCCACCCTGTTGGGGCGTATTGTCAGTCGACTCTGACTCTAAACGACTCAAGCTGTGACTGGCAGTTTATTTATTTTTTTTTATGGTATAAAAAATATTTTGCTCTACTTATAAAATAAACTTTTCCTGGAAAGCCATTCTTGAAAGTTCCTCCACAAGAAATGTCAACATTTCAACTTTCCCGCATGTTTAACGAATTCTTTTCGCGGTGTACAATCAGTCCTACACTCCGAGAAGGAAAACATGGCAATCAAAGTCAAGTTTTCTGTCATACCATACCTGAACATTTGATTCTTTTGGTTTGGATAAGGGTATAGGCGGTAAAGATGCTGGTGGAGTCGGAGCCCCCCATGGCGAGGCTGCCCACACACCGCCTGTGTTGATTCCCCAGACACCACTTCTCTCCTCTCCGACAGCTCCACGAGTGTAAAGAGGCTCCCAATTTGTATCAACACTAACCCAGTTGTCTGCAAAAGAGAGAAATTTTGTTCGTTTTCGAATGATCACACTCTTGCATGTGTCCGTGACAGATAAAGTCGATCCAGATATTGCTGCACAATATAAAATTCGATTATTTCTAGATATCTGTTTTGAAAAGTATTATTCTAAAAGTACCTCCCCCTTGGGATTTTGCAAGAAAAATCTGATCGAGGAAAAAATGTTGCAAATCCTCAATAATACTAAATTCATCTTGACATGAGAAAATTCTGCCTAGATAGAGTTTGATTTATCCTAGTCTTGGAAAACTCTATCTAATCGAATAGAACTTTTTGAATCGTGGAATTAAGCTCTTCCGAATCAATACCTAGTGTAAAAGATCTAAACCGAAATGTTTGGGGTTCCTGCACTCCCATCTGCTAATTTTAAAAAAGAGTCATACCTTTTAGAGATTCCGATAAATTTAAATTCTTTTCTGCTGGCGTCGGTAAATCTGTCCGAAGAGTTGTTTCTACTGGTATTAGATTATCAATTATAGGACTGTTGTCACGCCATAAATTACTAGACGAATCTTCTCCCATGTTCTCCAACTCAGTAAGTGGCTCAGTCGTCTCCGGAAGATCATCATAAGGGACCAGTTCTGGCTCATACTGTAACCAAATGTTAAGATCTCAGCGTTTCAATTTCGTTCAACAGAACGGTCGAAAATGAAAGTCAGGCGGGATGAACTGTGCTCAAAATTTTAATTGGCTGAAAAAAATCCCTCTAGGAAGCAATGGACTCAGAAACACATTTCCTTTGACCAGAACACGTTTCTGACTTGGGTAAATGTCGAAGAAAGAGCAAAATTGAAATTATCTCATTTGCAATTCAATATGTTCCTTGTAATCAACAGACACTTTTTAGAAATTTTTCAGGTTCTTCCGAATTATCAAAAAAATAAAAAATAATTATCTTGAATTGGAAAATCTATATTATTCACTACGTTGGACAAAATAGTGAATAGGTTGAGAGCAAGTCGGATTCCCATCTCAATTGCGTACTTATCGACATTGTCAAGTTTTCTTTCTCGATGAATATTCGAGATATCGCGGATCTGGGAAGTAACGCCGATTCCTCAAGCCCTCTAGAATCGGCTCTACTTAAGATCTTAGCCATATCTTGAAAATTTGTCCGGCTCACGTTACATGCTAGTCATGATTCCATAATAAGTGATTTGCGGGATATTGACGATTGCACTTTTATGAAATACGAATCTCGAAGAAAACGTAGAGAAATTCCTACGAAACGAGTGTTGCACTTGGGTTGCTGCACTGTAAATGTCCATCTCTCGTGCAAGGATTACCTCGAGTACTGAATATAATTGCGTATAAGCAATGGCGCGAGTAGGACTGATTTTTGCGAGATTTTTGGCACTAAAGCGAGGGAAGCGCCAATGCATTTTTAGCGCCGGTCGAAAAAATACCAAACAACGATTTTACACGCTGTGTAACTGAAAATATTGCTCTGTTTCACGCTTGTATAAGTGTTGTCGAGCACGAGGACCCAGCTGTATTCATTTTACTTGAACTAGTAATGTATAAGCCGATGTATCCTGACGGAAATTTCATATCACGCGATTCCTGTATCCAACGAATACGATAATAACTTTTTTCGTCTCGCATACCAACTTTATGATTCAAGGACTGGCGAAAAGAGGAAGAATTACGATCTCGGCAATTTATGTCGGCATCAGAAGTCGAAAAATAACACTCAATCTCAATTTCAATCTTACATCGCTGATATTCATGTTCGATGAACACCATGCATTCAATTTGTTTCTTCCCCACCACAAACAGTTACTGACAAATGATTTTTTTTGTAATGAGAATATAAATGACTTCAACTTACCAAGGATTCACTGAAATTATTCGCAAAATAACTATTCAAATGACTTCTGGATTGAACCCCCAAGATATCTGAACGACTTGGCGTTCCACTTTTATTGGAGGATGCAGTCGATTTTGACGCGAACTTGTACTCGGTACTTGGCAATAAATCTTGGATTGGCTGGTGCTTTGTAAAGTCTGTACTACCAATTCCAAATGTTTCAGGTACTGTATATGAACTTGGCCTTAGTATCTTACTGTTGCCAGAATATGGTGAAAAGATATCTTGATTCCGTGCGACAACATCACTAAATTTTGCTCGATTTTCACCCCAGCAAGCTACAGGCGGTGGAGGTAGGGGCGAAGGAACCGAGACTGTTTGGGGAGAAATGGTTTGAGGCTTTGCCTCTTCTTTCGGAGGTGTGACTGCAGTTCCAATTACGGGAGCTGAAATGTAACAAGTTGGTTGCTTAGTCATTTATCCGACCCTAGCTTGTTTGATCAAGAGGATCATAATAAAAACTAAGCGACTAAATATAATCAATGTCAATAAGATTGAAATTACATTATTTACCTTTTGGGGTCGTTTTTTCAGCGCTCCGGCGCTTTTGTGCCAATTTTTCTTTTTTAGGAGGGTTCTGTTTTTTAAGAGAAAGTTTATTGGATGACTCGTTAGCAGGTCGTGATATTTGATTTTTGACACTAGAACGTGTAGTATTCGTTTTCCACCTATTGGGATTATCTTGTTTTTCTTTATCATAATCGTCATCGTCACAGTCTCCTTCATAATTGTCCTTAAAATCTAAAGATGGCACAACGTGAGCACTTTGTAACTTCGATTTCTTAGTGTTGGATTTTTTCTGTGCTTTCTCTGACTTATCGCAATTACTCTCACATTCCTGAAATTTTCAAAATGTCAAATTAACTTCACAACTGATATGGATGCATATTTTCCGTGGGTTCAAGAGAAAGATTTCTACGTCTGAATGTTGACCGGTTTGATGAGAGAAAAAGGATCATCGCCGATGAGTACCGTGCTCACGGAAAAGCAGGACCAATTGAATCAAACTCGCGATTTATTAGTCAAAAGGACGGCAAGGAAGAATTGCAAATTCATCAATTCGACATGGATACCGTGGCTATTCCACGATTTAGAGAAACTTCACACGGAATTATACCTGGATCAAGAAACTCATAAGACCTTACCTTGTACGCATTATTATCCTCCTGAGTAGAGCTCTCAGTCGTCGTTGACGAGGTCTCCTCTTCAGAAAATTGTGTATTTTTTTGACTAGTATTTATATCGTATTTCTTATGAGGAACTCCGCTGTTCACGCTTGCGTTGGATTGCTTCCGTTTTTCAACCTCTGCGTCGATAGGTTTCGTAATTGCGGACTCATCCTTGCCAGACTTAGTCTTTCTACTGTTCACAGGGCTCGACTTTGTCGACGCCTGATTCTTCTTATCCGACAATTGCATATCGGAATGGAAAGATTGCGAAGCACTCTCCGAGTCGTGCACCCCATGACGTTTATTGTTCCGCTTTTTTGACCCAGAGTTCGACCCGTTTTCAAAGCTCAACGAGTCACCCCCAGCGGAGCGCCTGAGAGTCGGGAGTTCCTTGGACTCAGTATCTAGTCTAAATCTACGCTCTTCCTCTGGTGACCAGTCGGGTATCTTGATACCTTTCTGCCCGTCTTTCTCTTTGTTGCGCTTGACATTCATGAGACTCCAGTCCGGCGATGCATCGTCCTTTTTATCGGCCTTATTATTGACCGTTCTATTATTATCGTCGCCTCCACCTAGCAGTCTTTCTTTACTATGGTGGTGATTATGATTATTGTGATGATGATTTGCTGAATGAAGCGAGTGCCGCTGCAACGAAGAAGAGTGTGACAACAGTCGTAGATCCAAAGGAGGTTGCGTCGGATTCCCTCGAGACATGTTGACCAGAACACCTCTCAAGATTCGATCTGCTTCGAGGAATGCAGCCGCTGTTGACATAAAAGTTGTTTCCTCAATTCTCATGGAAAATAACATGATACGTTTGCAAAAATGACAGCATTCAAAAATAAATCGACAGAGGTAATTGGAGATGTTAACCCCTTGATGCCGAGAAGACGGCAATTCTTAGCTTAATATTGAGCCGTGTTTGCGATTCGATAAATCATGGCAATCCATCGATAATCATGGGTATCCCAACCAACTTTGTTACACAGTTTTGCGTATGCTATTTCGATTTCCGTAGTCAGAATTGCAATTGCTCGCCTTTGAAGAGAGATGTGACCAATTTAACATTTGAAAAAATGCAAAGATTTGAAAGGATGATTATTAGAAGATCATTTTTCGAATCAAAAAATGATGCAAGTACACGCCCGAATGTCTACAGAAGTATTTAAAGTAGCTGTAATTCTATCGTTGAAAATTTAAGCACAGAGAGCGATTTTTTAAGTTTCAAGTTCTTTCACAGTCTTCTTCACAATTCTTTTCTCCAGTATTTTAATGATTTCCAGGGTTTGTGGAAATTTTACCTGGACCTACATTGTCAAGCTCCGGAATAAAAGTTTCTCAAATTGCAACCAGTTTGTGCACCTTTGTGCACACTTATGAGTGGATTGACACCCACTAAAGATTCAAAGTTCAGCAAAAAATTTCTCTTTCGGTTTTCGCGTATCATTCATTTTAAAACAGTCACACTTTGTTCAGAAGCAAGAAATTGCAATTTCTTCTAAGGCAATCAAAGGGCACCCCACAGTAATAAAATATTTTGATTTGGATTGTGGCCCCGGCGAAAAACTCAAAATATATGAGCGCTCGGCAAAAACATATCAAGTGATATTGTTACGTAATAGAGTTAAACTTCATACAACTCTGAAGCATTATATCAAAATCCGTTCCTATTCCAACACATTACGTGATGTTATCACTCTGTCAATATTACGTCATGGTAACACGTGAGGAATCAACCCACGACATAACATCAGCACGTAATATGTTTTTACCGGTTGTTTCATTTTATTTACCTATAACAAAAACGAGCATAACAAGAGTTAATCCTGTAGCCACCCACTGCAATGCACTCTCCCAGCTTGGCCGACTGATCATCCTCGCACAAATTTCCAGCATATGAGCCGGCATGGTTGTAACAAGGCTCAGTTTGACCATGCCATTTTCATGCTCGAGTTCAGGGTCAAATCCAAGCCCCAAGCTCGTCTGTATGAAAAGATTTCGTTCGACGCGTGCCATCGTAAAATCGGGAGTGAATGCGATCTCAATTTTCTTAGTAGCGTTGGGCAGGAGAGTGAAGGGCGCACATTCAAGTACTTTGAAACCGTAGCCCTCACAAGGTAAACCATTTATGGAGAATGCATACACATCGATGGGCAATTCTCCTGTATTCCGAGCAACGAACGAGCGTTTTACTGTGAGATTTGGGATAAAGCCGGCGCTATGCACTCGATCTACAAATAGAAAGACATACATGAATTTAATTCGAATTAACAATTATTCACGCGGCGCTACATTACTGCGTGACTTGTCATAAATGTAAATGTTTTGTTACTTACTTTGGCAATCTTTCAAATGTTTTTCTGTAAGCTCAAAAATCAGAGGCGATTCCGAGCCAGGCTTGCGATTGCCGAATTTGAATTTCGCATGAGCCCCGCGACCGATGAGACGCACTACCTCTAAAATCGTCATATTATTCCTGGAATTGATCAAATTCGTACATGAGTGAACTAAAAGTATGTCTATAGAGTATAATTTGCATAGTCATTCCATTCGTACCTAATGTATAAAACAGCTGATGATGAAGTAGTTGAGGAAGGTGTATAAGAAAGTTTAACAACTTTGGTTGTATTCGGTTTCAGGACAAGAGGAAGAGAATGAGGGGCGGTTCCAAAGCCCCATTCTCGGTCAAACAAATCTTTCTCACTCAAAGAATCGTCTAGTCTGAATTCTCCATGGACCGTATCTGCACACTCCGGGCATGACGGCTTTAGCCTAGATGAAAGAAAATGGGATAACATTCTCTTCTATTCCTTTTGTGTGACATTTTTGACGTTTTTTTTCGGATCTTAGAGGCCAATCTGGACTGTTGTGTCTATCTGATCGAATAAGTTGGATCATATGACTTGCTATTTCTATTTGTTACATAGGAGTATATATTCTCCAGCTTATTTGAGATAGTCAACCCAATTTTATGGAGAACTTTTGATGACGCAAACTTATTGTTAGCTGTGTTCCAAAATTTGTGCTATCTATATCGAGAAAGATGATGACCGGCGATAATTGATTGGCGTCGCGGGACTTCCGACAATCGCCGTTTGGCATTTTTTCCGAATTGAATGGCGATTTCTGCAACACGACAAAGGCTCAACACCTGGATATTTACAGAGTACACAGTTGACAGAGTTACTAGCTCCTATAACCCGAAATGTATAATTTCTAATATTTCTACTGATTACACACACTCACATACTTTTCGGCATATATGAAATTATTGGCCTAATTCAGCGGGAAATTTCCCAATTATTTGCACATTTCAGCAACGTAAAATTCGCTACTCAACTTAAGAAAAACGATAAATGGCGATCGTGGAGTCCCCTAATCTGCGCTCATCTTACTCTGACATTCGACGTGCAACCATTTTCCTCGAGATGGGTAGCAAATTTCGCGATGCAGTATAGCTCAAATGGTTGAGTATGTCCCGCAGGATTGAGCTAATTACCTCAAATGAGCTGGAAAGTATATGATTTTGTGTAAGAGATAGAGATAATAGTACATCTGCTCCAGTTCGAGAGACCGGTAAAATAATGCAATCCAGTTTGACCTGGTCACCTCAACCGAAAAATTTACAATTGCATTGGGACACCGTGGAAACTATAAAAATACTGCTGCTGGGCAAGATAGACAACTACCTCGCGTGAGTAGAATAATTATTACAAAAGTATGAAATTCCTTACCTGTTTGGTAATGAGTGAAACAATCTAGATCCTTGAGGGTAACTCCAGTCCATAACCAAATGAAATACAAGTGGGTGCATAGTCGGATTGTGCAGAGATAGCGATTTGTACGAAGTATTTCCAACTTGAGTCAATGGAAATGACAGCAAGTCTTTACTTTTTGGATTACCGTGTCCCGTTACGAGACTTGGCCAGGAAGGTTTCATATTAACAGAGAACTTGAATCCACGCACTTCAGTGGTATCTAACTGCATTGTTATGTTGTCCCACGAATTGCCACTTGTATTTAAATAGCGAGTATAACGAGTATTCAATAAATTCAAATCGGAATCCCATGTATGCGATGGAAGCGTCAGAGTATTCAACCACTGACTCCCTGCTGAAAATTGACCAGATTTTTATATTCATAATAAATATGTTGTAGATGGTCAGAGACAAGGAAAAGCACTTACTGCTACTGTTAAGAGACAATCCAAGATAACAAGATTCTTTACAAGAAATTGATGGATCTATCACAATCGAACCTATATGATTATTGCCCTGTGAAATTAGAGGCGCCGAAGTCTCTTCCAAAGAGATATACTTCACTCTTCCATCTTTGTGCATCGGGGCCACAGAAGTAACTTCCATAGGTCTAGCAAATGTTGAGTGTACTTTCACGTGTTGAGAGCAAATAGATCCCTGGATAGAAAAATTTTATTTTTCAAAAATCAGTTCCGTACCATTTGACATCTTACACGAAGGTCAAGGGCTGCAAAACAACTATACTGCAGAGGGCGAAAAAATGTTAAGTTACGGAAATCGAGATATGCTGATGCATCGCGTTGGGCATCTAAGTTAATAGACTCATTGTGGTCTTCCTTTCAGCCCTCGAAACACTCAAACTCGACGCGCCCAATTATAGCTCATTCATGCAACTATAATTTTTCTGCAAGAGCTACTCACGGGAAAACAATCCGTGAAAATCAATTTCTTCACTGAAATTTCTCCGTGTGCCACTCTCATATGAACTGGAACAATCAGCCGTTCATAAGTTGTTTTGATGAAAACATCACCAACAACGGCATCTCTTTGGTAAAAAGATGTCTTAATCTTGATTTTGAAAATCGCTAAATGACCTGGCCTTATGCTTTGCTGCGCAGAAGAAAATACAAGACAATAGTTATGCTCATTTTCCAATTTCATCAAATGTTGATTGAGAATTTTGATGATACGTACGTTATCTGAGAGGCTGCACGAGGTCACATTTTCTCTTCCTCTATCAAGAAAGTCGGTAGGGTCACTCTGACAGCCTATTAGCTCCAAGACAGCACCGCCCATATTAACACCCCAACCAAGAAGTTCAATATCGACTGGATTTTGATTTTCAAGAGCTAGAATACCCTCATAATCCGTGTTGCTGCTCACGGTACCAAAATTCATCGAGCCCTCGTCACCTTCTCTCCCCCCTGGTATGACGATCTTCAATTTTCCGTTGTAGCTGAGCAGTGGAACTTCCACAGTAGAAACATTAGAGCGGATGAAAATTGACGACTCTAATTTTATATTTTCTTGTTCTACACCTTGGACTAGTGACAGTGTAAATATGTTGTCCCTTTCACCGGATTTCAAAATCTTTGGCGCAAAATTACTTATCTGAAGAACAAAAAATTTTTTTAGGTGACAAGAACTAGACCATGGATACGGAGGAATTTAATGTTTCTCTTACGCTAAAAAAAGGTGCAGCCTCGGGAGGTAGAGAAACATCGGTAATGGCTAGCGGCAGTTTGAATTTATTCACCACACTAAAATTCCGTGGCTGGCTAGAATGAGGTGAACAATAATGAGCTGCAGAACTATTTACTTCAAGACCACCTTCTAAGACTTCTGCTATCCAAGGTATAGATAATTTTTGGTTAGATCCACCAGGTCCAACACCCTTGATCAACAATTTTCCTTTAAAGTGCTTCAAATCCAGTCCGGCTTTCCCTATTTACACATGAAAAACTAGAATGCTGGGTTCAAAGTTAGAAAGCAATTTCATTTTTTGATACTTACAGTCGTATATCAAAGTTCCAACCGCAAAAGGTGTTTCTGTATCTCCTGGTATCACAGTAGGTTCAAAATCAATCTTCAGTGCCTTGGATGATGGCGTACTGATGATATTCTGAAAATATTCGTGGTAATTATTACACACAAGATTAATGTGAGTATTCAAGTGTAAATTAAAGTCAGTCTTACCTGAACTTTGACGGGTTTTTTCCCCGAGTTTTTCAATTTTATCTGATAGCGTGTGACTGGTTGATAGGATCCTCCAATGCCAAAGTTCATGAGACCTGAACTCTCTGCCCAATGAAGACCAGCTCCACTACTCACTTCAACTTCCACAGCCACAATGAGTACTTCAGCACTATTGTTAACTCTGAATCTACAAACCAGAGACAATTCAAGATGATGTCTTGATCTGAGCTGACTAAGTTAGGATGGAAATAGACCAATTACCTAATATATGCAGTATGATTTTTCTCAGTGTAAGCATTAAAATGTAACCTTATTACAGGTTTTGTTTGGTATGGAGGAATCTCCCATAGTTCGCGAGGTCCTTCTACTTCTCCTGAGGGTAGTTCTAACTGAAATTCTCTCCCGCTGCTATAAACTTCTACAACCTTTCAATAAAAATTGTTTTGAGAAAATTACATAATATCAGTGTTGTGACAAGTTGTCTCTTTCTTTACCTGCATGGGATCAGGGTGAGGATTATGCATGTATATAAGGGGATTGAATGATGCATTGATAGGCAATTTTACACCAACCACAGGTCGTAATCGGTAAGGACTGCTCACACTTACACCTTTCACCTTGTAAATTAAGTCGGTGAGTTTTTAAATACAAGAATTCTATCTTCATAATGAAATAAACAATGAAATTTTGCATATTTACCTGATATTTCAAAGTACCCTCAGAAGTGTGTATAAAGAGATGACTGTCAATTTCACCTTCTTCTCGTCCTAAAAATACAACATTGATGGTGGTATTACCTAGAGGGGGTATCACCTGCAAAAAAACAAAGATTCATTTCATCATTCAGTGATTGAATTCATTTCCAACTCTAGAAAAACATGCTGCTCACTTTGTCTTGAAAAAAAGATGAATGAAAATGCTGAGTATTCCCAGAAATTGAGGAGAGATGGATGGTTCGATTATCATCTCTGTTGAACAGAGTCACAGTCTCTTGATGAGGTACACCAAGTTGTCTGTTGAGGAATTTTCAAAATTATTCTAGCATATACTTTGTGGGGGAGTATTTTTTCAAAAATCAACATACGACCTTTCTTTAAAATCTAATATGCTTGGCTGAAATTCAATGTGGGGAACTGAATCTTGTGAATTTCCTTCGTTCAAGGGACCCCTAGGAATATGCAAAAAAGTCATGCTGTTATCTCATTACATTTGGTATTTTTCATTTCATATTATGACTCTTTATGAGTATATCAATAAGAATAGAGTCACAAATTCTTACCCAGTTCCATGCATCGAATCAGCAAAGTCCTGCAAGAAGAATGAACATCTGAGTTTGGACCAATCCGAGAGTATACTTATTCATCAAATAACTTTTCAACAAGAGTTTGAGACAGTTTTGACTTTATGAAAGATCAAGTTATGAATGAATGATTAGATAATTGACAGAAGTATCAAGGCAAACTGTTCTAGACAGGGTGATCTTGGAAACTTCCAAGATTTCATGGTCAGAGCTGAAAAATACCAGTTGCATCAGCATCGGGTCTGATGAAATAACTACATCAAGTCAGAGGGGAAACTTTGATGAAAATAATTCCTTACCTTGTGCATAGAAAAGGGCATGCCATCCATGAAATATTGTACGTCTCCATCATCCTGGACAAATGCTGAAATCACAAGAACAACAAGATTGTCTGAGCTGATTGTCGACAGAGGGAGATTGAACACCAGAAAGATAATTTCGAAGAAGCAAGAAAAGCTCGACAACATCGTGGATCGTTGATGAATCGCTCTGGGATAGGGTGAAACTGAACGGGGGTGACGAGGCGAAGGATCGATTTTTCATCGACGAGCCGCCGGGGAGCTGGGCTGATCGAAGGCTAAAAAAAACCGGGACTAGCTGAAGTGGAGTGCTGCCCGGCACCCTAGTTAATGTGCGTGACCTTGACGAGCGCGGGCGTAAAAATCGTTCGAGCTGTCCGGAAAGAGACCGGCCGGACGAGCAGGTAATTACCCAGGTGCGAGCTTGCGAGCCAAACACGTAAGCTCACGAGGCGCGAAAGGGACTCGGGCAGTCGGCAGGCGATCGCCAATGTAGCTGGTGCGCGCGGTCGCGTCGAGGATGACGAGGCGTGCGGCTCAGGATTCGTTGAGCTCTCGGGGCACTCACCGTTGTTGTGGCCGTGCAGAGAGGGCTGGATCTGCGCGACGGCGGCCAGGAGGGTGACGAGGAAGAGGCTGCGGCAGACCCGGGTCGCGTCGATCATGCTCCGGGAGCTCGGGCTCGAGCCGACGGCGATGCTGCTGCTGCTGCTGCGTTGCCTCGCGAGCTCGGCTCTCGGCCGCGAGCCGCGAGCGCGGAGAGTGCGGAGCGCGGATGTACGGCTGATCTCGGCCCCCCGGACTCTCCGGGTGCTCGTCGTGTTTATTTTGGTCGCGGGCGCCGAGTGAGACGTGCTCTCGTCACTCGTCGCGACTCGCACGGCCCGCGGGAGCCTCTTTCGCGGAGCACATCGCTGCTGCTGCTGCTGCTGCACGTCGTTGGGGCGAATCGGCGCGCGCCAGGGAACACAAGGGAACACTGCACGAGGGCCACGAGGCCCTTTGTTTTTGTTCAGCTGCCGAAACTCGGGGGCCCATGTTTGGCCATGTAGCTCTCGTTGATGGATATGTTGTTGCGCGCGCGCTCCTCGGCTGCACTACCTACACAGACCAAATTTCACACACTTGCACGCTATCGATTTACCTAACGTACGAGAAATTATAATGCGCTTGTTGCACACGCTCGAGACCGTGCACGAGGAAGATGCAGATTCCAACCGCTGCAGGCACGATCAGCAGCTGAGAAGAAGCTGCAAAAAAAGTTAGGGGCCCGTGTAGCATGCGACGAGCATGGAAAGCAGTCTGCTAGATAGCATTCGACAATTTTCACTGCACATGCACGTGCGTGCACAACACGCTCTCACGTGTGCAGCTTCACTACGCTATATAGTGCTACACGCAGATGGCACGAGATCGCTCTGAACGTAGTCGTGAAAAGAGATTCGAGAGATGGCAACGTTTCCGAGCTTCCAAGCCCGCGCGGCTTTACGATGTTTTGAAGGGCACTTCGAGCGCTTTGCAGCATCCATATAGCTCTGACAATATTCGACAAGTGCCATCGATTGCTGCGAGCTATAAATGCGATTTTCATCTTTGGAATCGGAGATCATGCAAAAAAGTTAGCGAGATACTCACAGGTCAATTGTCAGCGGCCCGTGTCACGACGGGATAGCAGGCTTGCGTCAACCTTTTTTCTCTCATGACTTTTTGCGATAGCCTCTGATCTTGAAAATGCAAGAAAAAATGTCGGTCCTCTGTCAAGGCAATTGACCTTTTGGGCCTCCATTTCATCACATAGAAACCCCAAGTTCATTCAAATAAGATTTGAGCAAAGTCTATTTCGACTTAATTTTCGGGATTTTTTCACGCGCAACCGTTATTTTGAGATCAGAGATCACCCCGAAGAGTTAAGATCAGAATACAGGATTTCACGGAACTGGCCTTTTGCACTATACTTCACCGATAACTTTTCGAGGTCACATCTGATCTAAAAAAATACCGATTCTATCCGAGAGAGCACGAAACTCGGCACAAAAAGTCACGTCGTAAATGATTTGGGTGATTTTTTTTCGAATATTTGGAGTTCAATGCAGAGTTTTCAGAGCCGAAGTTTCCTGAAAATTGATCGTATGTGCATTATCGCAGAAACCGAGGCAAAAATTTTCACATTCCGTGTAATGACCTTGCGCTTCGACAGGAAAGCTTCAAACCGCTCTATATAGATTTTTCTGCTTGTATTCTATTGAAATACAATTGGTATTTGAGTTTGCGGACGATTCGGGGAGCCATCTTTTTAATACAGAGCAAATAGGGGTTCAAATGTCACTTCCGTGTTCATGCAATTTTTATCTAAGGTTTGTCCAGTTTTTTTGCCTGAGAAAAATCGTTATAGCAATGTTTTTGGCATGTAATAGGGGTTTTGATGTCAGTTCCGGAGACACCCTGTTCTCCCATATCATACACATGTCTAACGCGTTCCGAAGAAATTTTGTTCCCAGCAGAATAATATAATTCCATTCGATGAAATCTGCGCGAAAAAATCGCTTCTTCAATTTCCATAGATGTAAGAACAATAAATTTGAGTCCTTGGAACTGACCAAAATCTGCAAAGGTCTGCGGTAATATCCATGTGTATACCTAAACCAGAGGTAGATTGGAGATGCAATTAATTTAGATTAGAATCGTTAGTTTCAATCACCACGGATGAAATGGCAAAGTAGTTTCAGGTCAGGTTGCCACATTCCGGAGAGAAAAACGCCGAAAACCAGGGGGAGGGGGTCGAAAACTGTTTTAAAATTTGTAGTCATTTTTTGTTCATGGTCCCAAGTAACGCGACTCCATCTTAAGGCTCGTATACTCGCTTATGCAGTTACTATTTTTACCCGGGAGTTATGATGTCAGAAGGATATATGTGACAGCCAGTTTCGGTACCAGGCCTAACTGAGGTAAGTTACACTTCGAAAACTCGTTTTTATTGTACTTGAAGGGCAAAAACATACATTACATGGATAAATATCAATTTGACCTAAATTACATTATTACTCACTGTTTGATGTGTATTCAAATAAACCGAGTTCGAATGAACAAAAGCAATAATTTTGAGTGGATTATTCTCAGGATAGTGATTATCCTCTTTCTTCGAAGGATACGCGAGCCTACTGCTGGGGCTATTTCTCACTCTTCAATGCATCGAAAATACTCGTAGTATCTGTAAAACTGACACTTTAAAGTTGCAAGTGAGCCAGACGATACATTGAGTAGGGTAAAGCGTGATCATATG
The DNA here is from genome assembly GCA_030522705.1 of Eretmocerus eremicus. NCBI lineage: Eukaryota > Metazoa > Arthropoda > Insecta > Hymenoptera > Aphelinidae > Eretmocerus > Eretmocerus eremicus. The sequence goes on from JAPYYZ010000952.1 coordinate 18,333, forward strand.
GTAGCGTTTTTTGAGTAAGCTCTGGAGGAAAATTCTCGGCCATGGCAGGTTTCGTTTTAGGAATATGATTACATAACACGTACGATTGTCTCGGCTTTGGATCTCCTCAATTTAATCCGTGTGCTTTTGATGTTATGGGTAACCAAGAGAATATCTGTGTTTGCATGGGACTTTGTTTGGGACCGACGGTACCAGAAGATGTTAGATCTGTCGTCCGTGCATGGGACTTACCCTCGGCCCGCGGCCAAAATCCATTGATATTCTGTACATAGACGTCGAAATGGTACTTTTGAAGAGGTTGTTTGAGCTCTAAAAGTTGAGAAATGCATATTATCCTCTCGCGCAATCTAGGCCAGGACGCTGGTTTTTACTTTTGCAGTGAACGCGTCTTGCAGCAATAGGTATCTATGCATGGTCTTGTTATTTGCGTGAAGG
>JAPYYZ010000953.1:5776-22927 GCA_030522705.1 Eretmocerus eremicus
GTAGGTCCTTATCGAAAATTTCATGAAATGAGCTTCAACTTTGATGTTACTGAATTTCTGTTTCAATTTGACACATAACAACAAATGTATAGCTTTGAGGGAGATGTTTCCAGGTGAAACAATTTGTGGCAATAGTTTTTGGAATAGATTCCAAGCGTACAGATCATGACTACAAAAAAGTTCGAGGAATGAACTTACGTCACTTTAGTCGAGTACTCTCCATGTTCATATCATTTGTGATATATGGGCAATGCTACTGGACCCTTAACCTCAGAGTTACTTAGTTCCGTGGGCTCAATCCAATTCAAATGGAGTCGAGAACCCTTGCTCTACAAATTGAACGTATTCCACGAAACTTCATCTATATCTTACAACTTCTTGTCATGCATGACAACTTTTTCATTCCTCTTCAGCAGTGTATCATACGGGAGTCTTGGGCTATCTATCGATGTGATTTTCAAATTTCCTAGTTCAATCTCTCCTCTTGATATGACCTAAAACGTTCTGATTATCCAGCGATCAATCGCTTGGTCAGGTACTGTTCCGATTCATAACTCATATTTATGAAAAAGCTTGAAGTATGTGTGTGCGCGGATGGAAAATTTCAGTTCAATCAGCACCGAACTATTATGTGTGCGATTCTAGATTCTCCTTTGATAATTACCTCTAAAATCATTTGGTACGGCCGTGCGCGGTATGTACCACGTGACGAGTCTGCCCTGCAAGATTTGGGTCTCTTGCTTACTTCCTCCTTCTTCGTCCGACCGCCGCTGCACACACACGCGACTTGCAGTGCTCGTGCAATGAGCACGTTTTTTTTCAATCAATTGAAGTACTGTCAGAGATAATCCAAGTGCTTGTGATCATTTCTCCACCCTCGCATCCGCTAAGCTCATTCCGAGCAAACAAGTACCCTCCATGTACATATCATTCGTGATATATGGGCAATCCTACGGACCCTTCAACCTTAGAGTCCCTCAGTTTCGTGGGTTTGATTCGATTTAGATGAAGTCGAGCGCTCTTGCTCCACGAATTCAACGTAGACGACGGAACTTCATCTACATCTTACAAGTTCTTGTCATGCCTGACAACTTTTCCATTCCTTCTTATCAGTGAATCATACGGGATTCTTGGGCTGCGAATGATGTCATTTCCAAATTCCTTATTTCGATTTTTCCTCTTGGTCCTGTAGCGTATGATATAGCTACATACAGGAATAACCTCATAAGTAGAGTGGCGATATGAGTGATTAAGCAAGATCACGAATATCACAAGTTCAGCGATCAAAGTAGAGCTCGATGCAAGGATCGACTGGCATAATTACAACACATGCGTCTCAGCAAGCCCCTCGGGCGAGTGCCTAGAGAAGATCGGGGTCGAACGATCAGTATTCAAGGAGCGCTCAGAGCTCGGCTCGCTCTCTCATTCGTCTCTTACCTCTGGATCAGTCAAGTTGGTACGCGCGTCGCGTGACGAGTACTCGCAGTCCCGGTCGGCGTAGTCATCTCGTAAGAACCACTAGTATTCGTAAAATCATAATAGCTTCAAATCATTCCGTAGGTCTCTTTCCACTAAGATACTATTCGGGTTTGAATAAAGTAGTAGCCGTTCAAGATATTTTCGTTGTGAATTCATGTAGCCAATCCCTCCCATAATCCCGGCGAGGCAGGATCTCGTTGGTGGCGAAGGTGAAGAGCCCTTCGGACGTAACAATCCCGGACATATAGTTATGAAAATTTAAATAAAAACTTACATGGACTCGAGGATCTTTCCTGATCACCGTGATGATGCGGGATAGCGGCTATCCTTTCGACAGAATATCTCTCGCAGCATTTTGGAAATACCCCTCACTAACAATGTCGCCGGTGTAACGCTTGCAAAATCAGCAAGGATATGAGAGAAGAATGATTTGGTCCGCAAATCTCGCGAATTCCACAGAATATTCAATCTCTTGCAAACACTCTACCAATATTCCGAATTCCATTTCAACTTTGATTTATTCATAATTCAGAGTGTCCATGGCTGTGAATCGCGTTGTACAATAAAACTGTCGCTAGTATTATGCGAAAAGACTCGTGTTACAAGCGTCAAATCATAATCAAAATTTCTGCACATGTTTTCAGAATGGAAGAGCATCTGCCTGTTCTTGTACTCATCGAATGATAGAGTTTTCACTCGAGGTTGAGACACGAAACTTGTCGCTGGTATAACGTTTCGCCGGAGTAACGATATACCCAAAGATGATGGTGAAGTTTGCCAAAAATTCGCGCATCAGGCGAATCCATTGCTCACAATAGCAGTAGTGACATGCAGATCGATATATATGAATTCGGTCCGAGTCAACTTCCACGATTAGCAAGGAGGAGAGAAGGCTGAGAAAAGAGAGTATATGCAGAAGAAGCGGAAAAGTTCTATCCCACGCCAGTGCGGGAAGGATCTGAAGGAGCAGAAATAGCGTGAGTGAGATGATTCCTACAACTCACTTTTTAAAAGCAACAGTAGCACATAATCACGAGTCATATCTCATTTTGAACTCACGATATTCACTAACGCTATTTCCCTTCTTCAGATTCCGCCCGCACTGGCGAGGAAATGAATTCTTCCACTTCTTTTGCATATATTCTCTTTTTCCAGCCTGCTCTCCTCCTTGCTCATCGTGGGAGTTGACTCGAACCAAAATTGATATATATGGATCCGCGTGTCAATACTCCCATTGTAAACAATAAGTTTGCCTGATGCACGAGTCTTTGGCAATCTTCACCATCATCTTGAGGCATATCATTACTCCGCCTAAACGTTATACCAGCGACAAATTTCGTATCTCAACCTCGAGAACAGTAAGTATTCGATAATTTGATGATCACAGAAACAGGCAGATGCTCTACCATTCTGAGAACATGTTCGGAAATTTTAATCATGATTCGACTTTTGTAACACGAGCCCTTTGTAACACGAGCCTTTCCGCATTATACCGGCGACAGTTCTACTGTACAACGGTATTCACAGCCATGGGCACTCTGAACTATGAATATATCGGAGGTGGAATGGATTCGGGTTCAATGGCAGTGTTTGCAAGAGATTGGATGTTCTGTGGAGTTTGCGAGATTCGCGAATTGAATCATCTTCCTCTCATATCTTTGCTGATTTTGCGAGCGTTACACCGGTGACATTGTTGTTGAGGAACATCTCCAAAGTGCCCCAAAGGATATTCTATCGAAAGAATAGCTGTTATCCGACATTATTGCAGTTATAAAGGAGGATCATCGAATTCATGTGAGTTCTCTCAAATTTTTATGACCATCCGTCCGTGATCAAGAGGAAAAATTGAATTAGAAAATTTGAAAATCACATCGATAGATAGCCCAAGACTCCCGTATGATACACTGCTAAGAAGGAATGAAGAAGTTGTCATGCATGACAAGAAGTTGTAACATAGAGATAAAATTTCATGGAATACGTTGAATATGTAGAGCAAGGGTTCTCGACTCTATTTAAATTGAATTGAGCCCCCGAAACTAAGTGACTTTCAAGTTAGAGGTTCCGTAGAATTGCCCATATATCACAAATGATTTGCATATGGGGAGTACTCGACTAAAGTGACGTAAGTCCATTTTTCGAACTTCCTTGTAGTCATGATCTGTACGCTTGGGATCTATCCCAAAATTTATCGCCACAAACAGTTTCACCTGGAAACATCTCCCTCAACGCCATACATTTGTTGTCGTGTGTCAAATTTGAACAGGAATTCAGTAACATCAAAGTTGAAGACAATCTCACGAAATTTTCGAAGAGGACCTACGTTCCTTTGGTCGGGGACCCTCCACATGATCTGTGTCATTTGGAGAAGGTTCAATCGCTAGATAATCGAAACATTTCAGGTCGATTTGCATCTCCATTCTCTTATTGAATGATCGTGTCCATCAATATGGAGTCTTTCTATTTGAGCGAGGATAACTCTAAGTTCATGGAAGTTAATATCAACCATCTAGATTGACTCGCATCTCACATTCTTCAACAGTTGAGTGAAGGTTCTGAGCGATGCGCAACGCGATCAATTCCTCTAAAATTGTCGGACTCAATATGAAGACTTGTCAATATGAGGATTTCTATTGGAATCACAGTAACGAAAAGAACGATTCCGTTGCCAGAACTGAAAAATTCATGGAAGTCACAACACCCGTTATCTTCGTTTCACCTCAAACTGATCAGTCTCAGCCACATAGCAAAAATGACGAAACATTCGAAAGAATAGTACAAGAATATCTCCGTATTCTCGCATTCGGTAGTCGCGATTTCGCTCATCCGCGATCTGGGGATTGCGGCATGTTTTCCTTATTCTCGCATAAAAATTCGTCCCATCGCGATTCGAAATCAAATCTATTTGGGCTACGTCATGCGGAAGAATAGTAAACTCGCCCTGGCCGTCAAGTGAGAGAGCCTTGGATCACATGAGACCCGACTTCTTTCTCACTCGCGTGGCCAAGGGCTGTAATAAACTACTTGCTCTTGTCACATGGGAGCGTTGCGTAAGCTCTGAGCCTCTTCCCCGTGTCATGACGATTCACCAGCGACGACTTCGCGAGCCTCGCAACGCGATGGCGGTGCTCCTCGGTCGTCGCAGGTGCATCGCCAGCACTTCAACGAGGTTCCGCTCTCTCCCCTTTGGTGCTACTCCACCGCATCGCGATCGGCCGTCGAGAATGATGACTCGCTCTTCGGGGAGACCGCTCGAAGCAGCGGAGCCGCCCACAACACCTTGGATGGGCCTCGCACCGCGTTAACACTCACACTTCAACACATTCCTCTTTAAGTATATAAAATCATCAACAGTGCATCCTGCCTCGTCAATTATCCCATCCCTCACATCTCACCAGCAGGAGGACAAACCATGTAACACCCTCGAAAAAGAGGAGGATTCGCTCATTTAGGGGAAGGTGTTGTATCTATACCCGTGAATACTGAAAGACCGGAAATGAAGGACTTCAAGAATACATCAATTTCGGTCCTTACGGATCTCGCATAATTGCAGCTCCATATGTGTACACGGATGGTTAATCATTTTTTACAGATCTCAGAGTGTCCTCGCAACGGATGAGACACAAATTAGAGAGAATGCTTTCACGGATGCAACAGATTGCCATCGCCGCAGCGCCACTCGTACTCTATACTCCAACCTGCCCTCAACGCGTGGCGTCACGTCTCCTGACAGTGCCCACACTTATCGGGGAGTCTCTCCGACGCGCGACGCCTCGATGTTCTAGCTCTTCCAGAGCCCAATTGATTATGCGACAGAGTAAGCATATAAGCTGGATGATGCAAGGATATGGCTCTCAGCCAGACATCTTATGCATACTAAAATTTGAATTTCCCCGGAAGCATAAATCATACATCGATTGAGTATTGATTGGTGAGAAATTAGTCCAAAATTTCACCAACAGAAGGTGAATCGCAATGAGATAGCGTTTCGATAATCTTTCTCGCAAGCGGTCAAACCAAAATCAATCCCACCTCAAATTTGAGTTGGAAGTAGGAACTCGAATTTCGGTTGAAAGTAAGCCTAGGGCATTCAAATAGAAAAATTCTCTTTAAAACTTAGCCCGCACCGAGAATTTGTTGATAGATGTCTGAAGAAGAGAGCCTCATGATGTCTCCAGGCGAAACATTCTTTGGCAATCGGATTGCACGCATGCGCGTGCATAGACATGCGCCCATGATCAAAGAAAAACGCGTTTTCGACACTTTTCCGGCTTTCCGTGCAGGTCCGTCTTCGCGCGCCTCAATTCTCGGACCGTCTCAATTGTCGCGAACAATCTTCATCAACCATGTATGGACATTCCTAACACCAACGAAAATCCATATAATTCTCCCATTGAGATTAGACTCAATAGTTGACTGAAAGATAGTGTTTCAATGAAGTGGGCTATCAGACATCATGCGTGGGTACAGTCCAACTTGCAATCCATACTGCTCCAAACAAACCAGCACCTATTTCAATAGGATCCATAGGTATGGAACACTCAACTTCAATCCGCTCAATTGTGGATCATGAATATATTTATGACTCATGGAGCTGTATGAATTGCATGTAGAAGTATAGGTATGCGTGCTGAAGAGTAGCGCATCTCATTGAAGCATTTTCAGTATGAAGCGATGCTCAAATCGAATCGATCTCCTCGGATCCTAGTTACTCAGTACCCATAGGGACAGATGATGAAATTTCGCTGAATCAATCCCATCAATCGATAAAAATTCTAAAGTTGTCATATCTGGAATGATCAAAAATGACTCGCGATGATTCATGATTCACAATTGAGCTGATCAAGGAGAAGGAAAAGCTCGATCTTACCGACATTCATCATGAATTGATTTTGTTGGGGCGAGATGATCTGACGGTATCTCGGAGCCCATTCTTGTGTGGATCGTTGTGTGGAAATTTGGGAAAAGTGAGTCAAGAGTGTCGAATAATACTCACGAGAATAACTTCGAATAAACTCACTATATTTTATAGAAAAAGGGAGTGGAATAGAGGGAAAAAACAGATCAATCGCGGAGAGTCGCCTTCGCGGGGCGGAAATGACTTTAGACGGAAAACTATTGCAAGTGGATGAATAAATGTCACGGGCGGGCACAGGCGCAATCGCGAGATAGAACGGACGCGACGATGCAGAAGTCGAGCATTTTGCAGGCTCGACAGCGCAATGGCTAACTGGTGCGAGCTGAGCAGCAAGCGCAGATCTACGAGAAGGTCCTCGGTCGTTACCGAACAGCCCATAAATTTGCCGAATAAGGTGTCAATATGTCAATCACGCGAGAACGGGGAGAAGAAAGGCAACGACCGAGGATGTCACGTCGAGCTGGATCGAAGGATCCAGAAAGCTCGCGCGTACGCAAATAGATTCCAAATAAAACGAAACAATGTTTGTGAAAGGAGCTCCAATCCAGACTGCGTATTGGCGGGATGAACGACTGTTGAAAATTTGGAGTGATCCGTGGGAAGCTCTTGAAATAATCTCGACTCTGGTTCAATTATAATACTAGCGAGACTGCTTCGCTCACTTTCGCTTTCTTAGCTACAGAGTGTGTTAAGAGAGTTGATGAAAACACTATTTTTTCGTTCAATAAATTCTCGAATCTTGAGTAGGTCGAATTACATCGGACCTCAACCAAGGCTGTTCTTCATAAAAATCGTTCAGCAATATTACTTCGACCACAAAAGTGGTCACAAGAGTGACCATAACTATGTAAATGGATGAATGACCACTCGAAATTGTCTTGAGTAGTGGTTAGTTCTGAGAATTCGTTTTTTCACCCATCTCAATGAAAATATACGTGGAATCTCCTTCTGAATTCATTTCTGAACGTACATCCGGACATTCCCAATCTCATTCATCACAACGTGAACAACATAAATAAACATATCATCATCGATCCATATTATTGTGAACCTTAGCTTAATCAGTTTTGAATTTCTCTCTTGAGAAATTTGGTCTATGCCAGAGTATCGATGTTAGCAAATTATCTATAATGTACATCTCAACTAGGTAAGAACATGATCCTGCTCAATTAAAGCTTTTCATCAACGAATTTTTGTGAACAGGTTTCAATGTAGTAATTGCTGTTTTTGAGTTGGAGCTGGATTTATAGTCATGGAATCAACAATTTCCTAAGATCAATATCCCGAATTCAGTGGATCTTAAATGACTCTAGTCGAAAATGCCTAAGATACCGCTTTTGAGGTCGTTGTATTCTAATTTGGAGCGGATCTCAACCTAATCTATCCCACACTTCGTCCTCAGCCACCCTCACGAGAATGCAGAGAAACAATGTAGAAATTGAGAGGGAGGTGAGATGCATGTAATTAATTTACCCTAATTAGGAGGCTGATCAGACACAGTAATCAGTCTACCTACTCCCCTTTTGAGTGCGTTTGAAGGCACGGAAACTGCTCGTGATCATGTAAATCGCCGCAGAACCTCTGATTTCTGTCATAACCAACACCATATAAAGTAAATCGAGTGGCAAAAATCACTGAAGATTGAATGCATTCCAGATCTCCCGGGATTGATCACCAATCAGCGATAGAACTTCGAAAAAAAATACGAAAGTTAACCTAATAGATCCACGGAAGATCATGACAGACGACGAATGTTCCACTCATGTTTCACTGTTTTCCCGTTCCCCGGCACGCTTGTAAGAACGGTCTTTTCTCACTCATTCGTTGAGTATTGGCGATACGCGAGCCCAGAAAACAGAAAAAAATATTAAACATTTGTTGAGTACACGGAAGAGGAGAGATAGTGGAACGTCGAGTTGCCATGCTTTCAAACATACCATTCCCTCTTGATCTTCGTATTGCTCTCGTTTATCCCCATCAGTTTGGGGTATATGTGCGATCATATACACGGTGATCCGGAAGAAGAAAGAACACGACCTATAATGACGACAAAAACGGAGCAAGCGGTCTTTCCGTGTACTCTTACACTTTCCAAGTCTTTTTCGAATGAAGTCGTAGCTGCTTTCGTATTGGAACTACGCTCATTTCACTGTCCTTACTAGATTGAGCAGAATGATTTATGCCATATCAACGTGATTTTGTCTCGATATTTTTGGCTTCCATCCATCAGTTCGGAGCTCATAAGCAGGCATGGATATTTAGTAACATCGAAACTGTGCGATATCTACAATCGAATCATCTTTCATTAACGATGATATCATAGAAATAACAAGAAAACGAGATATTATCCAAAATAGAATAGCAATTCCGCAGATAACGTGATCCAGACTAAATTGATGAGCCTCGAGAGACTCAGAGCGTTTTCTCATCTTGTTCGCAAATCAAACACATGAATTTCCAAGTATTCCTCGAATGATCACCTGTTAAGTGGGTTTTTGATCTAGAGAGTCAATTGAAAATGAAATTTATAGGATGAACGCGACGGTAAGGGCGTTTTTGAGAGCTGATTTTGCAATGATAAAACAAGGGTAAATCGAAGTTTGTATAAGCTGATCAGCTCTCCCAATTCTCATGAGAATGGGAGAGTAGATACATAGTGTCGTTTCTATGAATCTTCATGTATTAAATGAGAACGAATCCCTCCGTTAGGAATAATAGATGGTGTAATATACAAGATACACCTATAAGATAGACCGATCCAGGTTCACAGACTGAAAATATTTCTGACTATTTCGATACTGACTTCGACTTTGAAGGTGAAAGATGAATATAACTAATGATCAATAGTTCATGTAACATATCCCCAAATATCTGATTGTTTTCGTTGAAACTGCACGATGGACTGTCCGGGGTTGGGAATCTCAGAAAATGGATTAATACTCCCAGCAAGACTCCCAGTCTGATATTTTTCCATGAAGTATTCTATTGAAAAGTAGGTGGCACAACAGTCTCAAGAAAAATAATCTCCCGTTGGGCCTAGGCAACCATGAACACCCAAAATGTCAGTAACGTGGCATATCCTAAGCGCAACTCTCACACTCCATGTACATGCCCCTATGAAATGTTGAACAATCATTGTGTAAGAATGCGGGGTAGTGGGGGCGTGTGCGCGATGAAATTGAGATTGTGGTTGTACGACTGATTCATAATCTAGATGTATCCAATTTCGCGTATTAAAATATCATATTCTCTGTCAACTGACTGCTTAGTCTGTTCTCAATGTAGAAATTATATGAATGTTCGTTTCTGTTGAAAATCTCCGCTTATGGTAGATGGAGATTGTTTGAGACCGTCAGAGAATTTAGTCATGGGAGTACGGATCTCCTCGGAAAGCCGAAAAAAACGTCAGAACCTCGTCTTTCTTCGATAGTGAACACGCGCGTGCAATGCGATCGCCAAAGCTTGCTTCGCCATTAGAAATCATGAGTATCTCTTTTCCAGACATCTATTAACAAATTCTCTGTACGAGACAAGCTTCACAAGAAAGTTTTTCTATCTTGATTGTTTGTAGAAGGACGTTCGATTGTCAAATTTCTTAATTCTCCTACTTCCAACTCAAATTTGAGATGAGATTGATTCTGGATATCAAAAATCGTACATGCAGGTGCGATAGCCCTTCATTCGACGACAATTTTCCATTTTAAATGACTAAGATACGTTCAAAACTCATCCAATGATCAATTTTATTACGGAACCAGAGTTTTTGCCGCACTGTGTGTTGGGGAAACTCGACAGAGACCACAACATTTCTACTCATGAGTCTGGTCACTCTTGGGAGATGAAACGCCACGCTTTTACGTGAGTAAATTTATCCTCCCACAATACTTTTGGAAAATTTTTCGCCGCACCTTCGTATCTGAACGGAAACTCGAAGGTTCTTAGATTGTATTGAAGAAACTCAGTTGATGCTGCGAGACAGCTGGCATATAAGGTGGATGAAACGAGGATATACCTCTCAGCCCGTAAATTTGATTTGAATCCCCGTGGGAGCATAAATCTTATATCAACCTAGATCATCGCTTGATCGGTAATATATTATTTGGGAAGGTTTTTTTCGTCCCACATAAGGAAAAGTGCTAGTCTTTGCGCGACCCAACGAACATATGCTAGTCTTTGTGCGATGCGAGGAGTCTTATATTCATCCGACATAAGGAGAAGTGCTTGTTTTCTTCCAACACAACGAAAATGTGCTCAACTCCGTCCAACATAAGGAAAGTGCTTCCTTGCGTCCGACAGGAAGAGGAGGTTTCTCGTTTTTCGTACCAGCTATCGGAATAGTCTATCACATTACTGACAAAATGAGCGAGCTCATGCTTCCCCTGAATCGTTTCCCTGAAGCTCATCACAACCAATATTTCCGTTCGCAGTACATGTACGACTTGATGCACCTGTGCCGACATTCTGCGATTTCTGACATCATCGAGGGGCAGAGAGCTGCATTGTTGTACAGGCTAGCGAGCTTTGGCGCATAAGAAACTTACATGGGCTTCCAAGCTTGGACGACAGTGTGGCATCTCCTACCCCAAGTTCAGATTAGAAACCACACGACTCTGGCTAAGTTAGCCGCGTTCTGATGTATATCTGTGATATCGCTCTTATTTTCTACAGGAACGCAGAATAACACCTGGAGAGGCCTTGAATCATGCTTTCGTTGTGCTCGCGCACTTGGTTGATTATGCTCACTGTAACAATGTCAAAGCTTCTGTGCAAATGATGGAAGTTTGCAGACGTGCCAATGATTACAATTTGAGTCCATCACACCATCAAGCACCTTCAATATCTCAAACTACAGCTCCGGCATCATTTGTTGCAAATTTTGTTCCGACAACAAATGGTAGTTCTGTCACACTCACTTTCAACAACCAAGTCCAAAGACTTGTGAGAGAACACCGGACGAGTCAGTCAAGCTATGATAACTTGGTAAGTGCAACCCATTGTTTCTTCCTCTATTTCTCACGGCACATTGTTTCTAAGTTTCTCATGGAGACTCCCTGTTTACACAACCCCCCTCCTCTTTTCCCTCTATCCTATCTGGCTTAGAGTGTGCTAGATAGTATAATCAAGAGGAATTGTGAAATCATAGGGAACAGGGAACGTATTTGAGAAATTCTCAAGAACTTTTTATCACAGTGTTATAAGGGTCTCTTCGAAGATGGCACTCTTCCTCAAGAGATGTAGCGACCAGTAACACTTTGAAATCCTTGATGAATCCAAGAACAACGTGTTGATGAAGTTTCAGATGATTCCGATCCACCTCGAGGTAGTTGTGGTCATTTTATATACAAGAACTACGAGAATTCAAGTGTCATCGGCTCGAATGTTGTTCGCGATCCCCAATTCCTTCCCTCACTGGGCGATCTATCGTCTCTATACCCTTGAAATCTTCAAGAGAATATCAACAAGTCTGAATGATTCATGCTGGTGATATGTCCTCTCAATAGAAAAGGAGCTCCGAGTTTTTGGAAGTGCAGCACCGAGAATCCGCAAGGACTTGAAATGATTGCGGTTCGCCTGAGCCAAGTTCAACCCGAAAATCCCTGCCATTCAAAACTGATTCAGCTCACTTCAAGTCATGATAAACGGAAGTTTTCGCGAGAATTGAAATCATCGTAGGAGCCGCTTTTGAGGAAAGTGAATTCGACGACTTTTTCTTCAGATTTTGATTTTTCGGTGAACAAACCAGTATCAAATATAGTGACTGCCTAGTGGTCCATGGACCCGCTATCTAAAACAATGATTTCTCCCGAAACATATCAATTCCACCTTTGGGTGAGTTTTTCGCTCCAAATGAGAATCTTTTAGTCGCGACTTCGAGAAAGCAAGAGCCCGCCACGCTCCGCGTTTCGATCATCAATATTAACTTCGTGAACTCCAATACGCAAGCCTAGGCAGTGCAATATAATTTATAGAGTTCGGAATTTTGTCCAATGAGAACTCCAAAAAATGCCATGTTCCGTGCAGCAAAAATCGAGAAACGTTCAATTTGAAGTCCTAAAACGTGCGATAAAAAAATACCAATTTTGGAAAATATGAGCTGATCCAAGTATCTTTCCATCGCTTAAATTGTATTCAAACCAATGACGATGTGTTTTTTTTTTCACAAACAATCTTGGTTGAAATTATTTCTTCGATAATTCAAAAGGTGTTTATAATATGAAAATGATTTTTCAACATCAACAGATATGAGAGGAGCACATGAGAAGCTCTTCATCATCATTGATTCCATATCATTTATTCCACGAGTTGTCGCTCGTCCGCTACTCTCACCTCGTGAAAACTGTAGTCCTGAATTTTCGTCGAAGACTTTATCAAATTCATTTCAGAAACGAACTCCCTTATCGCCAGGGCTCGACCTTATTTCTTCTTCAACTGTATTTAGGCGATGCGGGAGCCGTGCACGCTAAATTTTCGGATCAACTTACGCAAAATCTCCAATGATTTGGCTCAAACGACGAGTTTCCAAATCACGTTCATCATTGAACTTTGTCAACTCGTCGTTTGGCCCAAATCGAAAAGGTATTCGAGGGAAATGGGAACGACTCGAGTGCTCGATAACACGCGTTGAGTGTACCCATATATATTCACGGTCAAGTCCTTCCCATTCTTCTCGAATAATCTTTCAATTTTTGTCTAAACAACCAGTTGACAAATACAAGTTAGAGGATAACAATGATTTGACAACTCGTCGTTTTACCCAAATCATTGGAATTCTCGCGTAAGTTGACCCTAAAGTTTCTTCTTCGGGATGCACGGCTCTTGCACCGCCCTAATGATTTCGAATCGGCTCTGCAACGTCTGTGTTGCTATCATCAATTCTTCGATACTATGGCGTAGAAACGACGAGTTTGCCTGCAAGAATGTCGAATGGCTCAAATCACTCTGATTTTCCACTAGTAATTCAGCCTTTGTCGCTGACTCCGCATTTTTTTCCAAATTTCCCACTACAACTTTGAATTGCTGGAAATTTTCTGACTAGGACAGTGCTGCAGACAGTCAAGGAACCCGAGAAAGCAGTCACGAATGGGAGCTATATTCAGGTTTTTCGGCGATTGCAATCATGATGATCCATTATTTCTTCGAACGTGCAATGACACAAAACATGCCATAACACAAAAAAAGTGTTTCACACGGGATCTCGAACTTTGATAATGAATATGGGGAATTCCGGAGCAAGCTGGATAGAACCGTTACCGGCGGGAGACGGAGGGGGCGGGGGGAGTCTGGAGAAAAATCCGTGAATTTTTTGCGGTTAGTGCTATGCTGGAATATTACAAAATGGAACCTCATTGCCCTGGGCGAGTCTGGATATTTCGGGCGCTAGGATAGTCCGTTTCCCAAACTAGGTGAGAGAGATAAGTCCTTGGTACCCGAAATGGCGAGGTTAGATCGGTGAAACTTTTCTTTCAGAATTTTTGAGCCTTTTTCCGAAAACCTATAGCTCCGACCAATTTGCCTCTTTCCAACGTACTTGGGCGCATTTTTCTTGTCAGGACTTATCCTCAGTCCCATAATGTAGAAGGATGTACATTCTATTCCTGAATAGATGGAGTTCGTGCTTAGGTAAGTATAATCTTTCAGACATTGGAGCTAAGTGTAAAAAGCGAGTCTCCTCAGCTGATGTAGCATAGGTTCATGTGTGGATCAAATTCATATATTTTTGCAAAATTGTGCGCAGCCCCTCGGCGGATGGTTTCGACGATTCTCGATATGACAAGAGGTACAGAAGATAGTACCTTTCCAGAGTTTCAACACAAAAAACATTTTGGGCCCTCATGGGAATTTTTTCAAGACCCAAAACCATCTATTTAGACCCTTTTTCAAAAATTCACCAAATCGGCTGAAAATACCCTAGAGAGGTTCACAAGGTCGCACTTCTCTCGCCATCACGTCAACTTTCAGGGAAAAATGTTGCCGTGGGTCTCCATTCAAATCCGCCCATCTGGTGCCTGGAAACGTAAAACGAATTTTTCTCAATTTTCCACCTCTCCTGAAAGGACTGCTATTTTGAGCCAACTCAATATTTTTGAATCTAGTCAAGCTATATCTTCTTGTCCTGAGAGTACCTAGATTCTTCATTGTTGAAGGTCCAAATCGGTCGAACCAGGTCTGAGCTATGGTCGTTTGAAGTTTTACATTTTTATGAGAACTACCGAATTGACCAGCTTGCCGAATTATACTGCCTGCAACAATCGGCTTGAAAATTCTTGAGATTACTCTCCAAAGTGTTCCGAACTCGTAAAAGAAATTTGGGATTCTCCATCGGCCTTTCGGCGGCGATATGAATACCACAAATACCCGTTTTTCGTTCCGTTTCTGAAGCAAATTCTCATGCAATAATCCGACTTTCCCGCGCATGCATACATCTTAATGACTTTGAGAACAGGTTCACTCAATAGCCAAATGATCATTGAAATGAGCCCAGCTAGACTTAATTTGATGCAGTAGAACTAGTGATATAGCAGTGTCAAAATGGAGAAAAGTCCAAGGTACCAAATCTGTAAGCCCCGAAAACGCACTCGCGACTTTTCCAAGCTTCAAACGGGTCTATTCTCGGTTCTACTCCATCAATCGACATCCGGGAGGTCGCGTTCCAAAAAAATTGAGCCTGTCATCGATTGCGGTGAGTTCTAAGGTGCAAATTTCACGTTAACGCTCAGAAAATTCCCATTTGGAGAATGATAGTTCAATTGATAGCTATTCTAGCTGATGGAATATGGGTTTCATGCGTATCAATTCTTTCTCTGATCACTCAATATTCCGGAATCGATGGCCGGCTCAGTGACCTTGGAATGCGACCACGCGGATGCCGATTGGTGGAGTAGAACTGGAAATAGACAGGTTTGGAGCTTGGGAAAGTCGCGCCGCGAGGGCGTTTTCGAGGCTTACGGATTTGGTATCTTGGACTTTTTCTCATTTTGATACGGCTGTATCTCTGGTTTATCTGCATCAAATTGAGTCTTGCTGAGCTCATTTCAATGGTTATTCCACAAGCTATGGAGTGAACCATGCGGGATATTGAATTTTTGGGAGTAATTCTAGTAACGAGCAAATGATCTGCAACTCGTTTGCAGATATGTTCAACGAAGAGACCTCGATCCGCAGATACCCTCGGCGATTACTCACATCTGCCGCTGTCCTTGTCGCGTCCAAATTCCATGCATTTTTACTCATGAACCGGGGATTTCCAGAATCTTGAGTACCACATATCTTGGGAATGAGTTTAATCTTACGTTATAGACCACACACTATTTGGTAAAAGCACTACGTGTTGAACGGTAGCATACGGCTTAGAAATCAAACATGCAGAATCAATAAATTGACGTGCATCGTACAAATGCTACTACTTTGTGGATAAGCAGACTGATTCACATGATTTAGTGTTGGTCAAACGATTAATAATATTGCAAAATTTCACTCGATTCATTGTCGATATTTGAATGAGTTTACTATGTAGATTTCCCTGAAAATAGACGGGAAATTCGAAAGATTCTCAAATAATAGAATTGGTATATGTCTAATAATATGGACCAAGCAGTTTATTCATCATTGTTTATAATAAGTTTGAATAATATCTCAAATGACTCGATATAACAAAAATCACACGTTCACAACCTTGTACACAATGGAAGTTTATCAGAATGTAAAATGATTCGATGTATGCTCGGGATTGACCTGCTTCAAATGGAAATCTATATGTTCTTCATGGCCGAGGCTCACCTTGACTCGAAATGGATCCCTGCAAGCATACAAACGGAAATTTTATTCATGGGCTGTCACGATACAGTTAAAACTTTGCACCCATAATTGACGAATTCTCGTTACTTAAAAACTCGAATCGCGTCTGGTTGAAACATCTAAGCGAACTCGATTTTATCACGAACATAAGTAAAACTCGAAATTCAGCCCGTGATTTTAAAGGCTAACAAGGACACGAACGATCCGGACACCTTCTCACTGTTGCCCAAGGACACTTGCGCATGCACTCTATGAATGCTGAAGGTTGTGCCTTGGGGCTTGCCCCTTCGGTGTCCAGATGCCTACCACGGCCGCGGATGATTCATATAAGTTCCCGCGTTATGCGTCCTCGAAACTCGAGGTGCCGAGCATAACGAGGGTCGCGATTCTTGTACGAGAGCGTCTACACTCCCACCCGATCAGGATGTCTGAGCAGGTGGAACTCTTCATATTCACGAAATTTATTCGCGATGTACTTACATCGTATAAACGCGATGTAACTCCCTGAGCTCGAAAGAGCGAGACGTTTGATCGGCACGGCGGCTAACACCCAAAGCGAAAATGGTCCTCCAGTGCTCGGAGAGTCGTTTTCCCTCGTCGGCTCAGCTCTCTGTGCCGTAGACCACCAGGTGTCACGTCCGGCTCCATGTAACAGATAAATTCGAGTGCTCAAGCCCCCGACAATTGCGAACTCTCCGTCTCGTTGTCCCTCGCGCTCCCTACTTTTCGACCGATTTCCATGGCTCTACTTTTCGGTGTCGCGGACGCGCGATTTCATGCCCACGACGATATTCTCGCGCACCATATATTCACCTATTGAGATGGTAGATCGGTCATGTCTTTGTGTTGGAAATTGATGATTTGGCACGCAGTGGGGATGAGATGAGTGAGCTAACATTAGACCATGAGGTGAACAGAGTCGACGGATAGATTTAAATATGTTCCCATGCAGCTCATTTGTT
>JAPYYZ010000954.1:0-19052 GCA_030522705.1 Eretmocerus eremicus
GGACTTAACGCAAGCGATGATTCTTATCAAAATTCAGCCCTAGAACTCCAGCGATCACTTAGTCAAAGACTCACGAAGAGACTGCGTCAAATCTTCCCGCGGGCAAAGCAGGAATCAAACTGACATTCAGAGGCTTGCGACAAGAAATGATGCTTCCAGCTTGCCCTTCCACCCGAGAAACTGCACGTGTGGATTGTAATACCGCAGATATCAGGTCATACCCTCGCCCCTACTCGTGCTAAGCAAGTTTATAATCAACAAATATCCCAGCTTATCGCAGTTGGCCATTTTATCCGAGGTCTTATCGGCTCGGATGGATGACCGGTGCGATTGTTGTGGTTTGGCATGCAATTTGAGGAGTGTGAAACACCATACAGAATGCCATGTTAGCGTTGTAAACGATTCTGCATCCGTTCACGTGTGGCAAATTGTAGAATGGCGTCGTTGTGTTTTGAAGAAGGTATTGAGAAAGGGTCATTTCGGACGAACGAAAGCAAATGTGTGCAATCGATGTATGACGTTCTTGGCTCTGCAGAGGCTAGTGATCCGTGAGATCTTTCGGATAGTCAGAGAAGAATGCGAAATGTGAGAACGACGAGTGAGACATCTCCAACTCGCCGAGCAGCTCGTAGTTACGAAACATTGACGGCGCAAGCTGATCACGCGAGTTTAAGAATTGGGTTGTCGTCAACAGGCACAGTAATCGGATGGTTTTGATTTTAAATTCAAAGTTACCTTCCGACTAATCGGAGCATTGAAGGTTAGTTTTCCCGATATTAAGTGCAATTTGATGAAAATGCACTCGAAGTCGTATGTTCTGCAATAACAGGGTTTGCTGAATTTCCTGGAGGAATCTCCACATAGAAGGAATGTTGATCGGAATAGCAGGATTCAAATTCAAGATAAGAATAGTTTAGGTCCAAGATTCTACAGCTTTCTGAGAAATTACATTGGTTCTAGGGAAGAGACTATTTCTACCACTGAGGATATCTTTTGAAAAACTTGCGTCGGCATTTTGCTGAAGAAAGGTCAATCGGTACGATCATGAAACAATTCCTATGAAAGACGATCACTGCTAAAGAGAGCCTGGTACAACAAATTAATTTTTCAGAGGACTAAAATAAACACGTACTGTTTTAGCCGGCTTTAGACCAACTTTGTTTGCTGATGTGTTGCGTGAACTCACTGGGCTTGGGAGGCAAGCAGCCTACGTCATCTTGAATCATTTTCTCGAATACTGTGACTGATGTATCCGAGGGCGGCTTGATTAGAGACAACCGTATTTCGAGCAGGGCTCAATAACGATAGGAAGTTACAACTGCATCATACTGACTAGAAATTTTATATTAGCATATAATCCAATGAAGACTCCAATTGACGGACACCGTTGGTACAACGAATGATGCCCACTCAGTCAAAGTGTCCATTAGTTTGATGGACTTTTACATACGAGAAAATCGCTGGTAATGCTTTCTACGACGTGTCAATGTCCGCTACTCCCACTATTTACATACAAATGCGGCAAACCCCGATCGAGTCGAGGTTCCACTATGCATAACTCTTCGGACTCACAAACGTTCACTTTAACGCGTATTTGGCAAAATTTGGCGTCCGGCTACCGAAAAAGGACGTGTCGTGTGAGATTGTATTTGAGTCTGGGATGAGCTAGAGATGATTGCCCTCGAGATATTGAACGCGAACTCGACGCTAACACATCATTTAATCGAGATTCTTGAAGGGCTGGAACTATTGACCAAAATTAATGTTTCTGGTGTAGCTGCGCTGAATGCAGTCATCCCGCCGAAAAGAGAAGAGTATACATTTTCCAAGCATTTCAGGGTGAACTTCCTGCCCCAACAGTTATGAGATCAAAAACGAATGATAAAGAATCGAAATGACAGCTCTATGCCCTATTTCCGAAGTTTCAAGAGACTTTGGCCTGATCTTGCTTAGCAATAAGACTCATCACCAGCATGGTTGCATTAAAATATGATATCTGACTTTACAGTTTCCATTAATTCCATGAATCAAATACCTAAAGGCTTTTATTAGTTCTATGCCCGCACCCTCTTTCCTACACTAAACTACAACTCAGATCTTCCAAAAAAAAAAAATTTCCCTAATCGTATTATGGGATTAAACCGAATCTATGACGAGAATTACCACTCATGTGCTCTGGAAAGCAATGCACACGTCACGGCTCACGTGGCACAAAACTGAGCAAGATCTGTACGTTTCGGCGGAATGGCCGATGTACGTTCCATACATCGCGGCCGAGATGTGGAAGCCACAATGCTTACAACCCATAGACAGTGACTGCGATGAATTATACAAATTTGGACCCAAAACAGGAGCGTCGTCGCGGGTCGCCCACCCGTGGAGTATACGCTGCATCAAAACGCGCTGAAAGTGTTGAGCCGTGCTTCTAGGTTATATGTTCGGTTATGGAAGTTCTTCTTTTGCAACTTGCATTCAACATGTGCAAATTCTAGCAATCAGATCCTTGATATCATTCGTATAGTTCTGAATCGTTTCCTCTCCAATATGATTGAACCTAAACATGATGATTTTTTGTAGATCAATTGTTACAAACACTGAATGCATCCCTTTTGCATCCATGAGAGACCAGTGCTTTATTCTTCGGCACATTTGTATGAATGAAGGTAAACTTTCTTCTGTACCTAACGCTTGTATATAAAGAGCTCTCTCATTCTGTTTTGATTCCTCGTGCCAACGTCACGAGCATAAAAAAAATTTAACTTGGCATAGGTAAAAAATTTCAATGAAATCATTGGGTAGCTCGATGCCATATCAACCAGCGAATCATCTGACGCCGTTGGAATGAGGAATTCATTGCTGCTTTCAGTCTACGCACGATCACATTCCTGTGCGCCTCTACGCAAATGACGAGTCATCAGATCCACGAAACGCACGATTGTTGGTGGTAAATTGCAAAACGACCGTTTTCGCAAGACGACAGCATTCACTACTTTGAAATGGATGACACGATGCTATTGCAAAGTTCTTCTTCCCATTTGATCCATAGGCGTATTAAGCGATAACCCAGGACAATACCGTGATAAAATACGAGTCGTCGATTTTCCCGAATGCGGAAGTTGCACGACCTTACCCGCAGAGGAAAGAGTAAATTCTGCTGTCCGGTTCGTATAATATCTTCTTGAGGTTTTTTTGAGGTTTTTTGAGATACACATCTGTACTTTGATCCCTACTGAACTTTGACTCGGGAATATTCCAGAAGAGATTCAGGAAATGTTCGAAGAACGTTCTGGTCAATCTTCGCATTTGAATTTTGTAAGAGTATTATAGTGGAATTTCGAGCCTATATTTTGGCAATATGTTGGAAAAAGGGCTCTAGAACGTTTCCTTGGAATAGTACAGAAAAATTCTTGAAATATTTCAAGCAACTGCTCGATGCGAGGATCCGCAAAACTGATCAGAATCTCTTATGAAATCTTTCCCGAAAATTTCCGAAAGATCTTCCAAGATACCCAAAGATTGGCTCGAAAAAATGCAATGAGAATTCTAATCAAATCGTTTCAGGTACCTTCCGGTTGATCTTTTCATTAGATTCTTTCAAACTTTTAATGGAAAGAAAGAGAATGACCCCCATGTAGATAAATGGCTTTGACGTTCAAATCTCACAGGAATATTTTAGAAACGTCCCTGACACGATTCGAGCAACCTCTTACTATTAGTGAAATGTAGTTCACACCTGAAAACCCTCTGGGATGGTTTCCAATAGATCTTTCACTGATACTGTAAAATCTGCTTAACTCGAATCCCAGGGAACTGACACTCTTGTTCGACTTATAAGGATTTGAAGTTAGAGACGTTTTGAGTTCGAGAGGTTTTCCCGTACAGGAAATTCTAGTTATAGAAATCGACCGCTCATTAGACTCATTATTTTGAACACGTGAGTGCGCTCGAGATTTTATCCTTGGATTTTGCTCAATTTTTTAAGCTAAATCGCTGCTCAAACATGTCTTAGAGGCCAAAACCACTTCGGTACCAGTTCCATTACTAATCAGAAGGGTTTGAATTCGAGATTCTGCCCTGAACCAGGTCGTAAATTGAGTATACAACGGAGGATGTGAGAAAGAGCTTGAATTTCTTTGCTGGAAAATAAAAAGTATCCGTATCGCGTGGGGCCCAATGCAATTTTTTTCTACTTATGCGTTAACTCGTGCGTTAAGCTATGGAAAGATGTCCTATATTCGAAAAACTTGATCGGCCACCATTAGACATTTTGAGACTACTTCAAAGCCCGAAATGCCCGTATCGTGGCAAGATTTCGCAGAGTTTCAGAATTTAATTGGACTGGGTCGCATATATCGTGCTGAAACCGATGAAAATGTCGTTAACCCGTTCACTATTTTGTCCTTTCCAAGGACAAAATCGATTTCCAATAATTTGCGATAACTTTTTTGGAATGCATTGGAAAAATCTGTGAAAATTCTGAAAGATTCCTGCCAATACAGAGAACATATTGGTTTACGATTTGAATTTGAATTCCAGATTGTGGAAACAAGAAAAATAAAAAACAAAAAATTTTCAAAATTTCAATTTTGCCGTTTTTTGCCATTTTACCGCCTCAGAAACATATTTTGACATTCGGAGAGTCATTTCTGATACCAGGCGCATTTCTGTAGTGAACAGGTTAAAATGACCAGGATTACCACTAGAAATAGGTCTTAAAAGCATCCGAGGGCTCCTGTCGAAAATGAATTTTGGGTGATTTCTCTCTCTCCATTGTTTTCTTAATCGAAATCGTGCAATTTCAAGGGAATCACCCGTATAGGTAGAACGAGAGCAGGCAGTTTGAATTCAAATACACAATCTCCAGCTCGATTTTCCTTTCATTTTCACTTCAATCTCTTTAACATTTTCAATTATTGTGAGAGTTGCATTTGCGACCCACAACGGCCAAAGTAGAGAATAATAGTATCCTTCAAGCTTAGAATTACTTCTGAAACACTTCGAGTTACAGAATTTTTCGCTGCAAGTCAATATACAGATTTGACATGCAGTAGTTTCATGCCGGAGATCGGTGGTCGAAAATTTCTACTCCAAATGTGTTCGGAATCATTCGTGAAGATTTCTGTGCGAAGTTCTGGAGGAATTTGAAAGGTTTCTGCAAGGTTTTCTTCCTTTCACAAGTTATCGGAATTGCTTTTGGAACAATTGCATGAGTAAAGTACAGAGCCTAGTCGCTCAATGAAGGGGTGTATCCAACTTGCCACTGTAGTGTTGATCCAAGTACTTCTGCGTATAACAGGACCTCATTAAATTTTCAGATCGCGTTCAACGTGTTGATTCATAATGAAATACGTTATATCGGTTTGACGACTAAGTCAAAATGTCCTCTCTAGGTCGATACACGTAAATACTGGCACTTATTTTATGAATGGCGCATCCTATACTTGAAGATTCTTCTTCGGGACTCAGCTCGAAGCTTTTCAGCCAGCCCAATCTGCCCCGTCTTTGTGCGTTCAATTTATCATCAAAAAAGAAAAAAAGAAAGAACAGAAACCAAATTCCAGAGACACAAGTTTTGACTTTGAATCAATTTTTTGAAAAAAATACGGACGAAGATTTATCAACATTTTAGAATACGAGTATGTTACAAGCACCCTTTGGTACCCTCAGGAAATCATTTGTTCACTTTGCGATCAGTTAGTTTCGTTCGGTTGATGGACATATATCAACTAATTCTGTACGTTCAATATAAGCTTCGAAATGAAGAGAATTATGAAAGAATTCAAAACATCGGAATGGAATAAAGTAATAAACGAAATGACTCGAGGAGCGAATTGGGTACACTTACTTTATCTCTCAAACAATGTTGAAAATTCACTTCACAAAAGTTCACCAAAATGATCGAAGAGAATTTTAAAACGTTTGCATCTTATTGAGAGATTTCATTCATATTATGAACATAATTAGTGCATCGAATCATTTTCTCCAACTTCACAAACTCAAACAAAGGCTTATTCTCTTTCAATTTTCTCTTCCTATTCTTGGATCAACCTGAAAGCGACGGTATCGGTCTTCAACGCATCGCCTCGGCCAAACAGATCGTTCCGAAGCTACTTAAAATGCTTCCGTCTGCTCGAGGAGCGTAATTTGCTCGAGGGAATCATTATCGCGCATCGGTTACCCAATCGTCGTTCCAATCGTAGACCTCGCGGGCAATCAAAATCACACAACGTGGAAGTTGCTGCATTTCATCGGACTCCATGGAAATTTCAAGTATCTCGCACGTGCTCGGATGTTTACACGAGTGCCCGGTAGGAAACCACGCTTGTCACATTCGTTTCCGTTAGATAATTTGAATAATTGCCAAAGTTTCAGAGTAAGCCATATACTGCCAATAGCAATTTCGATGGATGACTCTTGGGAAACCAATAGAATATTACCGCGTCGAGCAGCCGCGGAGCTTGAAAAAAAAAACTGCCTCCGAAATCTGCATCCTCCGAAATTCGGCGGGCCTCGCGTCGCTGCGCAGCAGGCCCAAAAACACGCGCGCGCTCTTATCCGCCGAAAAACAGCGAGCTCGGCTCGTCCTGATCGATAAATTTCACAAATAAGGAGGAAGCCGGGCCTGCGCGCGAGGATCAAAAAAATCACTATACCCACTGACGATTCCTCCTCCGAGGAGCGTCTCGACGCGCAGGATCGCTCGTTTGGCTCGCGGCGACTGGGCCCGCACACTATATCCCGCGAGAGGCGAATGTTAACGAGTCGCGCGCGTTTACAGGGTGGGGACCGCCGAATCGAAAAGTCCGCGCGGCATCGCGTCCGCGACCTTGAACCCAAACCCCGGCGGAATACGAATATCCGGCGGCGACGATGCCTCTCGCGAGAGCGCCCGATACATCCAAAGGATATAAATACAGGCTCTGGCGCGTGAGACTCGAGCAGTTTCTCGCCGCATCTCGCACCAGTTGCACCTTGTACGCGATTCCTCAATTTAGCTGCGAAATTACGCGGATCCTCACAATTTAGCAAGTATAGCTGCAATGGCTCGTCGCACAACGCTCGCAATGTCGCGCGGCCTGGCCATCGCGCTGCTCGCCCTCGCCGTCAGCGGAGCCTGTGAGTAGTCGAGAGATTCTTCTTGCAAAATTGGGCCTCTCTTGCAACTGGGTTTGATGCGAATTTTTTGCGGGTTTGGAAGACCGGATGGTTGGACATTGGAAAATTTCTTAGTTTTTGATCTAGGTATGATTGTAAGATAGCGATGGAGAGACGACGAAGTGCGTGACGAGTGTGCGATAACGCGGGCGCTTGTTTGCGCGAAATACTATTTCGAAAGCACTGGCCCGCGAAGAATACAAATCGACCGCAAACTGGAAAGCATTTCAAGCAAGGATTGTTACACCTCGTTCGCATAGCTCATTGTTATGTATACGACATTCTGAGAATAGTGTAACGTAAATTCATGACTAAATGAGCTTCACACCCAACGAAGGTGAAAATATCTACGCACATTTACTTTTCAATAATCTTGAAATACTGTTTTTAGATCATACTGAATTTTTCTAGGTCACAGTCTTGAATTCATTCACCAATATTTTGAAGTTGAAGAAAGAAATATTAGAGATAATGATGAGATGGTCCCTGTGAGAAAGTTTATGTAAATTACAGTGAACGCTTACAGTCGCGATTTCATACGAGACTGTAAGACTATGACTCCAAACCGCCATCAAATTTTCCACAGGGGCGAGCCCTCAAAATTTGAAGAAATCCTACCATGCAACTCTTTCAAGAATGAGGGATCCGTCGTAGATCGATCAAAGCGAGAGCCACACGTGCCTAGGTACATCTATGCAAGCTAGTAGCTCTTACTATTTTTGAGCACCACTTCGCTTTTCATCTGCGAGGAACCGATCCTATCATTTTTGAATCAGGATGTATTGGATAAGCAGGGTTGGAGGCAAGATCCATCGGATGTATCCGTGGAGTTAGAATTAGGTCGACATTCGAGAGCTAAAAAGCCCTATCTCAGTTCTTGAGAAAATAAAAAGCCCTATCGCATTTTTGAGAAGATAAAGAGCCTTAGCTCACGCATGAGAAAATAGAAAGCCCCATCTCAGAATTCAGCTCAAGAAAGCCCTATCTCATTTTTGAGAAAATGAAAATCCCTATTTCAAAATTTTTGAGTAAAAAGTTCCTATCTCGAGTTTTTGGTGTGAGAACTTGTGTCCCCAAATGTCCGGGGATGAAGGTCATGTAGTTGAGAAAAGAGTTTGGAGATAATCAGGAAGCTTTTCTCAGCCACATGACCTTCATCCCCGAACATTTTGGGATACGAGTTCTTACACCAAATTCTCGAAATAGGGACTTTTTATCCAAAAATTTTGAGATAGGGCCTTTCATTTTTTCAAAAATGAGATAGGGCTTTCTTGAGCTGGATTCTGAGATGGGGCTTTCTATTCTCTCATGCGTGAGGTACGGCTCTTTATTTTCCGAAAAATGCGATAGGGGTTTTTATTTTCTCGAGAATTGAGGTAGGGCTTTTTTGTTCTCGAGTGTCCATATTTATAATGAATAACATTAGTCGAACTTACTCTAAATCGAAGGCTTATTCAAAACAAGATACTGATCAGTAGTGCTTACTCAACATGCATTGGTACGGTTTTCTGAACTCACATTAACATATTGTATGTGAAAATATCATTGCAGTGTCAACTATGATAATAGTCAAGACAGATTGAAACATAGGAAGGACCAAAATCGTTCAACTATTCAACTTAGCAAGATTTTTCTTATGAATTTAGTCCAAGCTAGGAATCAGAGGAGATTAGTGTGGAGAACCAATTTCACATGATGCTCTTCAGGTAGAGGTTTTTCGATTTCCTATTAAAATGATTATCCTTGAAAACACTTTTTATCAAAAGGAAGCTGCTGATGTTATTGAAAAACTTTGACATAAATGCAATGCAATCTCAAAAAGACTCAACACTTGGAAATGGAAAAGAATGATAATTAGAAGTCGAAATGGTAGGCATACCGAGATAATGACCGGTCTCTGGATGAATTAGTTCTGCGGAAGAAGAATAATTTTGATTAGCTGCACGATACGGAAGACCATTACAGCAGAAGAAAAGACTTCTCACGTAAATGTTTTCAAAGTGCAAGCCGAGGTTAGAGAACGTCACTGTTGTGCCAGCAAATCAACTTTGCTTCAGAGTAATTTAGACTCGGACCAACTTGCTCTCTACACAGAGATCATTATTACCAGCGAATTTCCCATTAGGGTCTCCCCATATTTTGAAATGCTCATGGAATTTTCCACAAGCAAATTGTAATTTTATCTATTCTTCCTGATTACATTTCGCGGTCAAGATTGAGTCGAATTTCTAAATGGTTACTTCCGAAAAGCGTGATCCAGAAATCTCAAAACTCAAGAGACTGCCGTCACTGGTAGAAACTGAGATTGAATGTTAATGATGTGAAAAGTCACCGGAACAAACTCACATCACAACGCTCAGATCATAGAGACGTTTGAGTTCATCTAATTTTTGAATAAATTAACGATCCTCATAGGACAGTTCTGATCACATCCACTCAAATATTTTGTTCAAAAAAAGCCACATTTTGAGGGATGCCTTTGAGGAGCTACGTTTGCTAATATGTACGATTTATTTATACTCTATTAGCAATCATATGAGGAACTCTTTTGTTCATTCTGCTAAACTCATAGGCCAATTTAGTTGACTTCTCCCATTCGGTCAGACACCCATGAGACCTTATTAGGCCAATTTGTTTGAGTTCTACTTCACCAGAATTGAGAAGAAAGAAGAAGATTTCAATTTCTATCGCCAGCAACCTTTACCATTCCTTTGTAGAAAACGGCCCGTCGATAAACTAGTACTAAGGTGCTTATACCTATTGAGGCCAGTGCACCCATTAAACTCATATGCTAAGATTTATGATGCACGCAATCCGTGGCTTGGCCGCAAATTTTAGTCATGTTTGTTATGTTGGAATGTGATGCACAAAGTGATTGAAACAGATGAAGAATGTTTCATGCTTTTACTAGTTAGGTTTAAGTTGATTTTTCAACTTTTATGAAAAACGATCTCATTTTATTTAATCGCTCAAAGGCACGTCTACAAAATTCGACTTAACCAGTCTTAACGTATCAAAACTGATTTTTTGTCTTTCCTTCATCTTTAAAATTCTTTTTACAGAGCTGCAAAATCTGGTCTAGGTCTAATTTTATAAACAAATTTCCCAAAAAATTTGAGTACCCATCCAAGCCCACCCTCAATTTTTCCATATCCATCTTAGAAAATATCAATCGTATTTCACATAAATCCAAATTAGCTCGGCTCTACTTGTTTGAAATTAAACATACTTGGTCTCTTAAAGTTGTGGAAACACGTTTGAGAATGAGCTAGCCAAGTACATTGAAAAATATCCAAATGGGCCAAAGCTAAACGCTCCGAAATCTTAGTATGGCCTCAGTGGGTGCACGCACCTCATAAATCTATGACTGTAAAATGCACGACGGAAAAGAACCGATTTGAAACTAGGAAAAGACGGAGGAGGGCAGCGTCAATCAGAACGCTGCACCAAATGATTGACGATGTTGAAATTATGATAATCTTGATCAGAAAGTGGGTACCAGAAGCTCATCCGCGAAAACAGTTTCAGGCGCAAAATACTAACGAGAAATGTGCAAATGTTTTCCACTTAGGAATGATTGAATAGGATCAGGTCAGAGTGCTTTGCAATTATTGCCTCGACGCATCAACGACTACTATATTCGTGATTAGCGATGCGACTAGCTTCTCACCGTCGCTCAAGTTCTGATCGCCGCGAAATTCAATGCGCCCAGATCATCGAAAAGTATATAAACATGCTGTCTGCGATTGTTCCAGCGAGCCTGCAGTACCGGTGCCCGAGGAACGATCCCCAGCTGGCGAAATGCGTGAAGAACGCGGTGGAACAACTGAGACCAGAACTGAAGAGCGGAGTGCCCCGTTACGAAGTGCCGTCTCTCGAGAACCTCAGCATCGGCTCGGTGCCCCTCGTCAAGATCACGGACTTTGACGCGATGGCGCACAACGTCGTGCTCAGCGGCCTGTCCGACTTCCGCATCGACAAGCTGAACGTCGACATGAAGGCCCGACGCATCGAATTCGACGTCACTGTGCCCAAAGCCAAACTCGAATCTAACATTCGCGTCAAAGCCATGCTATTCATAAAGATTGACGAGACCGGACCGGTGACTGGCCATGCAGGTGAGCCCGCGAATATTTACGACTTGACGCGCCACACTCTGCATAACTCCATTATTCTTTTCCCCGCGATCTTGTTCGGACTCTCTGACCGTTTTCGCACTCCTATACGGCACCGAGACACGATCCTCAAATCAAACGCATTACCGAGATATATGCGAGCTTAGGCAACCGTGGGAGAGATCGAATTTTTTCGGCATGAGATACTTCCTCTTGAATACATGATGTGCATTTCTTTTGAAATCATTTTGGAATTTAATTTGGAATTTTTACGAGTAGCGGCTGTACTGAAGGGAAAATTGGGCAGAGTCTCGTCTTGAGAAAATCGGTTTCCTGTCTGTGCGAGGAAAAATACTGCCCACAAAAAACTTATTAAAATTGGTAATGAAATAGTCAGAGAGGGATCGAAAACCAAAAAGTGACGAGAGTATATTTTTTCAGTTGGAATATCCAAATGCTCGAACGAAATGAGAGTCAATATTTATTGAGGCTTAAAATTTCGATCAAAAAAATCTACATCACTCGACCATGATATCCAGGCAAATTCAAGAATTAACAATCGCTTATCAAACTGGTTACGGAACCGGTTCAGCCCGACCATTACTTAGTTCCCACTACAAAGCTACCCAAAAATTTTCTACGAATAAGAAGCAAATGCCTTCTTTCCTCGTCTCAATGTATTCACTTCCTTCTCACTTCTCTCAAACTAATGGGGTTCTTTCGATCTGACCGGTCTCAAGTCTAAAGTTGTTTTGAGCAAACCATACGGACCACTGACATTCGAGTATATTTCAAATGTCCAAGTATATCAGACACGTGGATCAATAACGACGTTTCTTGCCCGGAGCAAGAGCTGTAGGGATAATTCTTTGACCACAACAAGATTCTTGCACCTTTCACCGTCTTTACAGAGCTGGAAGTCAGTTGAGTATCTCGATCGACAAATCTCAAAATTGTTCCATTCTTCATAGAAGAAATTCTATTTCTAAGTTTCAAAACACAATATCTGACCACTCCCTCTTGTATATTAGTCTACAGAAGGAGGTTCAAAAACCTCCGCATATTCTTTTTCCTCAAGACGCTGACGATTTTGCCGCGATGAATTGGGAAACTAATCATCCAAAAATTCAAAGAGTTTATATCGACCGAGTAACCATGTCAATCTTCACCAAAACTGTTTATATCTCGTTGTTACCCGTTCATTACGGAATAGTTCCTGGTATCAGAGATGGCTTTTTTCTGTGTCAAAATATGTCTCCAAGGTGAAAAATAAGCCAAGAAGGCAGATTTGAAATTTTCGAAATTTTTCGTCTCCTATTTTTCTTCCTTCCACAATCTGATATTCCGACTTCATTCGTAATTCAATATGTTTCTTGTGTTGACAGAGATTTTTGAGAATTTTTTCAGATTTTTCCGATACATTCCAAAAAAGTGGTCACAAATTATTGTAAATCGATAATTCCCAATAAATTTCTTCAGATTTTTTCGATGCATTCCAAAAAAGTGGTCACAAGTTATTGTGAATCGATAATTTCCAATATCTTGGACAAATTAAAGAACGGGTTGATTAGAAAAATATTTGAGACAAGTTTTAGAAAATTTTTAAGTTTTATTGCAATCAACATTGCAAGAGTATCAGATAAAACTTTTCAATACAAGGGCGTGAAAACTTTCTTTCTCATGCAATTGATGTGTTACCGGTCCAAGCCGAAGGCAAAGGTCGGAATCATCACGAAGATGCAAAAGTAGGTTTTACGCCCTTGTATCGAACCATATCTCTTGGTAACCTGTGAGTGAAAGTCAAGCCAACTTCACGCACAGAATGTCCAAGTTTACTCCTATTTAGTTACAAGGTTCAAACGGACGATGGGGTTCTGAACATTTTTGTGGCGCTATTTTTTTTGCATCAGTTACCGACAAAAGACAAAATCCGGCAATTCACGAAATACCTAGGCATACTAGGGAATACCGAGTGTCTACGGCAAAATCCGAACTGACGGAAAACATCTTCAGCATTTTGCAAAATGCCAGAATGGTTCAGGCAAAAGTCAAACTCGAATAAAGTGGGAAATTCCGCAGTTAAGAATTCAAATTCATCGCGCATCGCGCTCCAATGCTACACCAAGAATATGACATAAATCAGTCTTTGCCTTTCAACATCTGGAATGGGCATTGTCACACTGTCTCCGACCTCAGCTAGAGGATGTAATTCATCCGACAACAATTTCATTTTCTAAAATTTTTCTCATATTGACAAAGGAATTTCACCCAACAATCATCTCTGGTCCGAATAATTCATAACTAACCAATACGATTTTCTAAAAATCCCAATGGCGTTTGTTCCGTTTTGGAATGGAGCCGTCTGGATTTCAGATTGTTTCTGATTGTGTCTAATCTTCCACATTCCCGAATGCTTGTGTCTCACCATATCGCAATTGTTTCTCAAGATCCTTTTCTTAGACTCTAAATTGCGCCTCATCGCTTCTCGTCATCGACCACGTTTCACAACCGTATGAGCTGGTGAGCTGGATGATGGCTTTGTATATTGTTCATTTAGTGCCACGCGGTAGTAGCGCTTTATAGTTGAAAAGCTTCTGCATCGGAATCCGTTCCAGAACCGCTCGATCACTGACCAGACCTTCACTTTGCGTCAAATAACTGAGGAAAAAAGGAAACACAGTGGGCCGGTGCACCACTCGTTTGTTGGTTTCAAAAAAGCGTATGACTCATGTAACCGACCAAAGATGATTCGTGTGCTATCACACATCGCGATTGCGATGTAGCGAAAGTTTATTTTATACTACGCTTATTTGACGTGGAAACAGTGGGAACCATACCATGAGCGCCACTACCGGATCTCCTCGGTACTGTCGTGGAGCCCGTCAGCTGATCGCTCAAATCGGTGCGGGCAGTCCGCTAGAATTCTAGACCGTTGTTGGTTCCCGCTAAACAGTAAATGTTCCTGAAACCTTTTCTGAACGGTCTTTTTTTAAATCAAGGAACGCTTCCTAGGAGAACCTGTAACCAGTTCTGAAAACCAATCACAGACTTTCCTATGTCCTACCGAGCAAATCTTTAAACAACGTCGCAGTAACGCTTCTGCAACGTTTTCATTGGGAGCTCTTTTGAATAAACAAATTAGGGTATTTTGTTGGATAATACAGTTTTGTCGTAGTCGGCTCTGCTTGATATGAATGACAAGTCTGATATCCTCTTACAGTCTCGATATACATAGAGGCGCTTTGACTACGCTCGTCAGTAGAATATGCGCAATTTGGACAACAAAGTAATCGTTTATTTAACAAAAATTCTCAACGTTCTTCGTCATTGGAGCCGCCATCAAAATTTCCACATCTAATTAGCTTCAGTGATGTTAAACTAGGGAGGGGTCCAAGAAACCATCACTTGACGAGTATTAGCCGAGAATATCAATTTGATTCGCATCTTCTGCTGTGTCTCAGACAACACATGATGATAGTATCAACTCGACTCTGACTCTTTACGGATTTTTAAATTTCCTCTCCAATAAGTCCCACAAAGTCCGTGAAATTGATTGGATGATGAATTTCTAGTGGGTTATTACAATTATTAATTAAAAATTCTACGAAAACCATACTCTATCCAGTACCCGCGCTGATTTGAGCTATGCTCCGCGATAGTACCCAAGAAATCCGCCGGTGGCGCCGATGGAACGGTTCCCACGACGAATAGGCATCTCAGATAAACTTGTCAGAATCATTTCGATTTAACACTTGATGGAACAACTGGACAAGCCAGGGGATAGGAGAAGCTTTGTCTGGTTCCTTCAGGATAGTCAGTCGCTTGAAACAGGGAGATACAATCCTCGACCATCTCTTTTCAACTTTATCCCCGAGCAAAAGATGAAACTTTCAGCTCATAGCGAAAGCAGAGTCTTCAAATGTGGTCGTTAAACTCTTAGGCTACGGCCCGGATTACCTAGACCTCATAGGCCATGGCAAAGAGGCTAGCCATGGCTAGAAACGCAAAAATTTACCTTGCAAGTGCAAGCTAATTCAGACTAGAGGTTAGTGAAGGCAAGGCAAAATATATGGTATATAGTAGACAGAAACAACACAAACTATCATCCAAAGTAGCTAACTCTTCCTTCGAAGCGGTCCACGTCTACCAATACCTCGTCTCCCCGGATGTGAGAACGGAGCTCCAGAATAGAATCAACGCAGGTTACAGATGCTACCGTTTGATGCATAAGGCTCTCATATTTTTGAAAAATTGAAGTGCAAAGTTTTGGAGAAATGAATGCAAAATGAAGAAATGCGTTAATAGATTCGTAAGAACTGTATCGAATTTGCACTTCCTGATGAAACTATGCTATGTCTGCTCGATAACTCTTACCGCGTGCTTCGATGAGCATCAAATCAACGATTTCAATCAAGAGCTCTCAATTTTCCATCATTGATCGCGCTGCAAAGAGTCCTGGAGAAAAAAACTCATACGAGCACACACAATAATTGAAATATAAATTTTCAGATAACGTCAAGGCTCACGTGACGATGGACTTCCAAGTCATTCAGAAAGGTGGTCAAGAGCTGATCTATTTCCCATCCATCACCGCCAAGGTGAAGATCGACACCTACCGAGCGACCTTCAGGCCTAACGAGATAGAACCCAAGGTGACGACTCAGACAATTAACTCGGTGATCAAAGAGAGCCAGAAGGAGATAGTCGCCAGTATGATTCCCAGCTTGGAACGAGCCATCGCTCAGAAGCTCCTCGAAATCGCCAACAAGGTCGTCAGGTACTTCACCTTCAACGACCTGTTCCCCGAGCACTAAAGTGAGGCCCGCTGATTCGAGCAGACCAGCACCCTAGCAGTCAAATCTCATCGTTGTTTGCATTGACTCTTCTCCGATGGACGTTGATGCTTCGGGACGTTCTGGAAATGCCCTCGGAAACTCGACTGTGAAGATTGAAAAATCGTACGCGAACGCGTCTTCGAACCCAGAGTGCAGAATCTGCCTTGAAAGTATTGAAGTGGATGCCTCCCTTTTAGATCACTCCAAACGTGCGTTTCAACCTTCGCATTCTCACATTTTGTATTTAATGAAGCCCAACACACAAACTTGTAGATATCTCATCCGTATAGTATTTTACGTGGCAAGCAATCGTCGGTTCTTGCTTTACAGCGACTAATCGAGTCTCGCGTGATAAAATTCACGAATCGTCAGAATTTTCCTAAAAAATGTCGGAAGCAAATGTGCCAGTTTTGGGTAATGGAATAGAAAATGCTGCTGTAGAAGATGTTGCACTAAACTGTTTCTGTTTGAAAAATGCCATGTATCCCAGATCTCAGTTGCACCGTCACTGAACTCGATGTGTAAATTCAGTTACAAGATAGTTCTCATCTTCCAATGAAAAGATTTAAATATGCTTTCATCGAGTAATTATTGTAAACTATTCATTTGCATTGAGAGCGAGTGAAATTTTTTGGAAAGAGTACCAATTTAATTCCAACTTTTAGATTATTATTGTCATTTCCATGACGACGTGAAACATGTAATAAGATATCCAAGTACAGTTTGCATTTTGTACAATAAAGCGTCACATAAGAATTAAAATAGTTTGCTTCAATCCGAATTAACCTGCACGATCCGCCTGAACCAAGTTTAACCCGAAAGTGCTTAGCACCGAAAATTGATTTAGCCTCCTTCAAGAACATGATATAGATCAAAGTATTTCTCACAAGAATTTGAATCATCGCCACATCCATTTCCGAAAAAATGTTTATTTGACGATTTTTTCTTCTTAAGTTTTGATTATTCTGCAAACATGGCTGTATCAAATGTATCAAATACAGTGACTCCTTAGCGGTTCACGATTTAGCTATCTCAGTAATGATTTACTTCAAAATGTATCAAATTTCAACTTTGAATGCGTTTTCTCGCTTCGTAAGATAATTTTTTAGTTGCGAAAACGACAAAATCCACGGGTAAGCGAGAGTCCGTCGCACTGCATACAACGCATCTTGGAAAACAAGGTCAACTCTGTGAACTTAAAAACGCAATTCCAGACATTGTTAATGAACTATATACATGTAGAATTCTCTCTCACACACAATGTGTGTCGACTTCAGCGATGTCCGCAGGCGAGTGTCTCAACTCGGCAAGGCCATGAATCTTACTTGAAATGCCAGTTTCTCGGAATGCAACCAATGAGAATTCTGGATACCGTAATCGGGGTTACTATAGCCACTTTGGCCCTTCTAATCGAGTTTTCATTGCGATTTTTGGGCCAAAACATGACGTATGTATACTCCAACCGCGCGTCTTGACTTCTACTACAAAATGGCGGGATTAGAATTCATATTTATACGTTTCCTTTTCCAAATATTACAAAAAATTGGGTGGCCAAAGTCACCCCGGCGTCCGGATTGACTTTGGCCACCCACTGCGGTCATCGTAGTCTTTCGACTGAAATCGGCTACAACAACTCTTTTTCGCATAATATCGTCAAAGTATACCTTCACCGCCACTTGGACATCAATACTACACTGGTGAAATTCTGAGTTTAGAGCTCTGTCGCAGGATCGTATTTCAATTTATTGGATGTAAAGCTACCGGCTTTTCCTGCAATTCTTTTTATTTAGCACATGTTAGTACGACTAGCCTTTTCATACACTGTTTAATGATATCAACAACTCCAGTAAAAGCAAAATTATGCCATAGAGCTGCATACACCGAGGATCAAAACGATGGATTATGATGCCTATATTATAAAGATTGTTTATATTAATTACAAAAATCCTAATTCAAATAAAGCTCCCAAGAAAAGTCAAAAAATCATCACGATAATGATCAGAATAAATCAGAAAATCTCCCACCAAGTCTAATAGACCGAGTATCATGGATAAGAATCAGAGCTGTACCTGGACCAATGGATGGAAGACTCATTCACGTGATGGGAGGATTTTCCTTTTTTTGAGGACAACTGTTTCATAGCGTCCCCAGAACCATTCGGAAAGTATTCGTACTAAACTCGTTTGGCGAGGGAGAGTCTGAGTTTTCAGATTTTGTGGTCGAGATCTCTCCCAGATGCGCTTCAAGTGGGTTTTTTTTTTATTTTCCCCCATCATCCAACACATCCGCCATGAGCTCGAACAACAATTGTGAGTCCTAGCAGCTAGTGTAAACATGAGCTGCTCATGTTTACACTTCAAAATCAGCCCTATGTCTTTCTTCTGCCCTAAAACACAATGTGTGGGTTGTCAAAATTTTCGTTTTTCCGTTGGCTACAACATCTTAACGCTGTACTTCTCTTCAGTCAATCATGGTTACTCGTAATTTTCGTCAATGGGGGGGGGGGGGGGGGCAAAGTCACCCCGGCCTAGAATTTACGAGTTTTCGTTCAAACGATCATTCTAGTCATCATTCCCATCTGATAATGAATCATTTGGGGATTATGGGAGTCGGCATCGTAGGTCGTGGTATTGAATGAACTCGAGGTGGATGTGTGGCTTTACCGAGCAAACAAGGCCTTATAAAGCCAATCTAATTACTGGTTTAGTCAAAGAATCAATGGAATATATTTTTATTGAATCTGTGCACCTTCGAGCTCCGTTTAAATACGGAGATGCACCGAAGGATTTTTGATGGAAAGGTAATTTGAGATGGTGAAGAGCAATTGATGGAAGAGTGGCAAAGTTTGAAAATAGTACATTAAGCAACAAGTGTGAAAAGGACGATTCCCGCACGAGTGGCCGGGAAAAGTGCGATAATGTAACTTTCTGGCGCGGTTCCGGCCACG
>JAPYYZ010000955.1:0-17142 GCA_030522705.1 Eretmocerus eremicus
GACTGCACCCACGTTGGTATCAAGTTTTACGGAATCGAGTTTCTAAACTTGAATCGACTTGGAATCGAACCCCATACATAAATTATATTTTTGGAGAAGCACAATTACTCTCAATACCTTTGATTCGAAGCTCAGAAAGTTCCGCTTTGTCGGAGGCACAGGCGGCTTTGAAAATTTTGAACAAAGTTGCAAGGATTATGCGAACTGAATTTATCCAGACTTCAAAACTCAATAAGCAAATTTGAAATGTAGAAAGAGGAAGGCAAAAATGTCAGAGGAGCTTGAGCAAACTTCTGATCGAACGATAAATCAAGAGGAAGGGTTGCTCGACCGTATAAATAAATTCAAGCGAGAAAAAATGAGCGAGTACAGGGAGGAGTAGCCGACTATATGGCCTTGGTGCAAAACGAGACAGACGTGGCGATTCGATGTATGCGCGTATAAGCGTGAGCATAAGTTTGCATGGATTTGTGTACGTGTGAGAGCCTGTGTGAAAATGTGTGATGCTCGGGGGAGAGAAGTGCACAGACCGGTCCCGAAAAAAGGGCATTAAAGTAGGCACGGGATGTGGATGGTAAGTGGTGGTTGTCGAGGATAGAAAGGGAAAAATAGAGCACAAAGCTACGAATGGATGGTCGAGGACACTCTCTTAAGAAGGAGAAGACGGGAGAAAAGATGAAGAAGGCACATGTAGTTGTCTGCAGGAGGAGCGCTGCGGCATTACCGCGGCAACGTCAGGTTGATAGGTTCGAAGATATTCATCTACCGAAATGTACGTAAGCATGAAATTCTGCAATTTAATGTACTAATATTCGCAGTTTACTCATCAGCGCTGGATGTTAATACATCGTCTTGCATGGAAACAAGTGTGCTAAACATTTATTTCATGTTTCTGAGTTGATGTATCAAAATATTCTTTCTCTCTTCTAGCGGACTACACAGGAACAACGGAGAGATATCAAGTTGGATGGATCCGGTCCCGCCCACACACGTTAGGCCTCACGTCTGTGTTGGAACTTACACCTTCTCGCAGAAGTGAAGGTATTTTGTGGCCTTTCCCAGTGCAAGCGCAAGCACGCCTGATAGCCTATCGATAACTGGAATAACAAATGTCTCACGCGGCTTCATCGTGGGAACTCTGCACCACACCGTATAACTCAGCTCTTTTTGCGTGCCTGTCTCACTCGCAAGAACCTGACAATCTCCGTGAAAATCCTCAAAACTCATGGAGTATTCTAAAATTGGGAAAGGGTTGCTTGCGGCGAACGTAAGAGGATAGACCTTCCCTCGAATGGAAAACTATCTGATAGGAAGGCCTAGGTTTTTGGGGAAAATTGATGAGAAAGAGTATAAAACGAGAAATTGAATGAATATTGGTTGGATGAATTTCTTAACTTGAAGTAAAAAAAATACTTATTGAACAATTTCGAGCCTGTTGTTCATTATGAGTGTTTTATCAATTTTGCTCACAAAATGATCATCTCTCACTGGTTTGAAATTTAAAAAATTCAAGCCGCATAGTTGAATGCAGTGTGTTTAGGCAAAACAGCAAGAACTTTGATGTGACGAGTGAGAGAGCTAGTCAAGAGCTTATCCGCGAGAAAACATACAAATATATTTCCGTGCTCTCGAGCAACGGAAGCGTGAGGTTCTAAATCGGGCACTGCACAATATGCAGCTGTACGCGGCTCTCGCAAAACGCCGTGTCGCTTCGCGCGCCCGATTTGTTCCACGCTTTTGCGCGAGCTTTTTCAGTTGCGCGACCGGTATGTAGTGTCTTACGTTCTCCACTTTTAGCGGTGCAGCATTTCATAATTTCGCGAGAAAGAGAGACGGGAGAGGGCGGCTGATGGTATAGCTTTCCTCGCGTCTATGTCTGTGCGGGCAGTTTCAAACCGGGCCGAGGGCCGTAAAAGCGAAACAAGCTGGATAGTACGAGTGCACCGCGTACAACTTCCGCGGTTTGACTTTCAAGCCTCGCCGAGTGATTTCAGCTGGAAAAGAGAGGTATAGAGAGCTGCGAGCTGGCCTTTTACGAGCGTCATAGACGTACTGAAATATTATTGGGCCATTTCCCGCTAACGACTGGATTGCGTGCGATTAACTTCTGGTTCGATACGTCGCCCAATTCATGACTGTTCTATTTTCCTTGCTTGCCCTCGACACTCGCTTCGAAATACTTTTTCGTTAGTCAAATTACGTAAGGGAAGTACCGTTATAATTCAGAAGAACAAAGGTAGCGAATTAGAGGGTATGAAAACTAATTATAACGTTTGACTTGCGAATGGATGTTTAACAACAAACTTCCTACCATGGTTTTGGAATGAGTTTTCTATTTCCATCACAATTCAACCATGTTCTTCGAATGAAATTTCTATTTCCGTCACAATTTCCTGATCAAGTCTTCATGAAGGAATATTATACACAAGGTCCTATCGATCTCAAACTTTTCGAAGGTTTCCGTATAAAGACTTCTATATGCTTGAATCAACCTGATAACAATGCAAAATTCCATTTCATTACTCAGACAAACTTATTTATAAGCTAAGATGAAAACGATGTGAGACTACCCGATTCGCCCTTATCATTTGAAGTATCATTCAATCGTAAATGAGCAATAAGTCGCATATTACTGAAGAACTAGATTGAATAAAGTTGTATTTACACTAATTTTGTTGATCTAGTAATGAGCTTCGGAGTATTTTAGGATGGATCAATTTCAACGGCTGTAAATTGAGTCATTGTAAATTTACCGGAAAGTGATTCTCCATAAAATCGAAATGAGTTTCAGGAACCTGTGTCTTACTGTATCTATTTGTAATCATCAGCCTCATGTGTTTATGAACAGAACGCTTCCCATTAGAACTGGTATTCATCTGAAACAATCGAAAATTATTCAACTACTCAGACAATTGACTCGTTTCTGTCTGGTTCTCGTAATTTATTTCCATGCATGCGAAACTGAGGAGCGAAGAATACTGCATTTACGTACGTCTTTACGGCCCATTAAAAATCACTCGTCCCAAACACTTGCGCGAAGGTTGCCGAGTCTCAAAAAGCCAAAAGCCATTATTACTTTGGGTGTCTTGTATACTTTGACGTATCCTAATTCTAGCTCCATTGAGAGGCGTTTGTTATAATACATCGTGCGCGTAATGCGGGATAATGCGATTTTCTCCAACTTTCCACTTCTTTTCTCGGCAGAGCGCATCGAAACTTTGCTCCCTCTGCTCGCCCATAGGAACATGATATCTCTGAATGAGTTTGTTCTTTCTTTTCTCTCTTTGTTCCCTCTCTCATAGTCTCGAAGTAGAACGAATCGCTCGCGCGGCTCACAATGAGAATCGATCGGCTCGAGCGCAACGATGCAACTACCTGTTCGTCGGCTCGGCACGCGCGAGCCTCTCTGCTCTTTTCTTCGGTCTCCTCTGCCTTCTCGTCGGCCCGTATTTTCCCGGCCCCCGACGAGACATTAGAGAACCGATGGCTGATGGCGCAGGGATGGAAAAGAAAAAAAGAAGCTATACCTGCGCGGACACTTAGCCCCGAAACAGCCCTGTTTACGGCGTTTTAGCTTGTGATACAGTGGCATTGTTCCGTTTCAGCGCTGAATGACGATTGTTCGTGCGGTTTGTTGCTCGGAACAAGTGTCTTCCTGTGCGTTGTACTTAGACTCGACGCGATTATTGACGCATAGAACGCGAATAGTACCTGTTCTGGGCGGAATAGGAAGGGCCCCGATGAAAAGAAGCCACGAGACGGGAAAAGCGCACACGCGTGAATCCGCTCTACTTGGCTCCGTGTGGCTAAACATCCTATTGTACACTCGATCTCTCGCACAATGTAAACTTGTCGTCAAATCGACAGACTGAGTATCTTTTTTCCACTGCCGGGATCACGATTTTTCGGGAATCAAAATCAAATTCGCGCACACCGAGGCTCTGTGATCTACCCAGAAGGATAGCGCGGCTGTTTCATCTCTTGATCCGGAGGGATAAAATGAGTCGTGACTATGATTGCGAGAGCGTAATGATAAGGTCGGCGACAGGGTCCGCGCGTTGAGAGACACGAGGCTTTGGAGGCATCGCGAGAAGAAAGGGAGATGCTGGAGAGAGAAAGCCGAGTCGCGAAATAATCAGTATCATCAATCACGCTTGCAAAGGCGCACCGGGCAGCGCGCGAGAGGCTGCAATGTTAATATCAAGCGAGAGCTGGCACGAGAGCGATGTTGAACACGACGCCGACATCGAGCTTTCGAGTCGCGAACGGATAGGCGAGATTTATCCACGCGTTTCCCCGATAAAACACATATCCGCATGCGTTGCTATAATCCTCTAGCTGCAGTGGCTTACCCCGTGTAATTTCTGCGAGGTGGGCCGGTGGTTTGGCTCGGTGTACTGCGACTTCACCAGCGCCGTCGATCTCGTCCATTGCGACGCGGTCCAGTTCTTTCAGCCGCGATCGGTACACGGGCCGCACCGATTTCGAGAAAACCGATAAAGTTCACTTAGTCCGGGAGCACTTGGCACACGAACTTCAGTCCTGCGTTCGTTGCACGAGTTCCTCGCAAACGTGTCGACGTATTTTTTTACAAAAGCTTCACTCCAGCCAAGGCAGTTGCAAGCTCCTCGCAGGATCGGCCCTCTGCCTGACTTGGGAGCAGAAAAAGGACTAGGGAGTGCCGGCCGCTCGCGGCGAGATTCGCTGACGGTCTGAGCGCAGACTTGGCCGCGCGCTTTCCGCCAGGCGGCCGCCTCCCCCACCCGCCACCAGCGCTCTTATCGCGCCGGCGTCGTGTTTCGTACGCGCGCAACCCCACCCGCGCGCCACCTCCGCACCCCCCACAGCCACCCCTGAGCTTGCGCCACTCGCCGTTAGAGGGCGTCCCAGCACGCCAGCGCCTCTCGACTCCCCTCGCTCGGGGGTGGCTGTGAAACGGACTCCCTCCACCCGACGCCCCACCCCTGCGCGGGGGTATCGCCCCACCAGGCGGCCGAGCGGGTCGGGTGGGGAGCGCAAGCTCGGGGTGGGGGTTGAGCGGGGTGGCGCGGGGACTTCTCCGTCGCTTTGCGACTGCTCCCCTCGACTAGCGAATTTTCAGCGAGAGTTGCTGCTGGACGGAGTTCGGACACTTTGTGTTTTGGGTTAATGCTGCCGCCTCGGCTCCTTCGGGGGCCGTAAGGGTTAACGGCCCCGATGCGAAACGAGCCACGCGAGCTGCGGCCAACTCGCGCGAGCTTTTCTCCCCCTGTTGTGTGTAGCGCTGCACCGGCCAGGCCGGAGCACCGTCGCGCTCGATTTGCATGCCCCTTTGTTTCGTGCGCGCATTCCGAGACGCAAACTTGTGTCTTCATTACTCTGACCAAAATTTACACGCCGCCTAATCGACTGGTGGAATGTGGTCGGAGTATGGAGAGTTGGTTGGGTCTCTTGGAGTTGGGATTTCGAAACTTTGTTCGGAGAGGTTCCTACTTGTATTGTGGTTGAGTCGTGATAGGAGAAGTTGGAAATTCTATTGCGAGTCAAGTCTTGTATATTAGATTTGTATCTATTCTCTAGGTCTCATGTTGACTAAATTATTCTATCGAAATTCTTGGATCAAATTTGAATGAAAATATTCTCATGATGTGCCGTTCGATAAGTCTTACAGGCTAGTGGAAGAAGTCCCATCATTTCCCACGGATCATGAGAAATCCTTAGGAAGATCCAGAAATAATTCGAAAATTAGTCATGTGCTCCAAACATACAGAAGCGTCATTACCAAATTATTGTTAATCGTGTAATGTTTTCTGAAAATCTCTCAACGCTGATGGGTATGACATTTTCAAAGCGATCCCAATTGGTTTGAAAATCATTGAAGTGAGGATCTAATAACAGGAATTATGTTTTTGACGCTCTGTGCGTGAAAGTTGACTCCTCGCTCGGGTTGGCAAATTTCACTCACATATTGTCGAAGAATATAGTTTTATACACGGACGTGAAACCTATTTTCACTCACTTGTATCGAAATGTACTATTTGACATTCTGTCAAAAAATCCTTTTTCCATCTTATTCGCGTTAGTCACCGAAATGCCTCCTTCTGGACATTTCAATCTCAGAATTACGAATACATGACACGACTAGCAGTTTAATAGGAAATCGTGGAAAACAACCCTATTATGTCATGTCCAATGATATGGCTATGAAAGATGTTCACATTATCGATCAACTGAGCATTTTTTACGAGCCATCTTTCGTAGCAAGTGATATATCATTGAATATTGTCATCAAATGAATAATTTCTTTTAGCGTGGTCTATCCTCCAATCGAATGAGAATGTGACAATAGTATTGGTCAATTTTCATCGTGGATGCATTTGAAAGTACATTTCTTGAGTATGACATAATCGGAAATGGTAAAATTGACTTTCTGTTACTCAATGATAATTATTTTGATGGACAGTTATTGTTCATGAGAATTTCGATTGTTGGAATTTAAAATTCAGGTTATTCCATTTCAATACACAATTTCAAACTATTCTGCTAGACAATTATTGTTCATTAGAATTTCAAATATAACTCCCAACTGAGAAGTAATGTGAACATTGCCATTTCTCCATGGTAAGATATGAGGAAAATGACGAAAATGAGATTTGCTCATCTCTCTGGACTTTTTTTGACTCTCCCACAATGGAACCATTTGTTAGAATATTTTCATGGATCGGCATAGATAGAAGAAGAAGATCTTGAGGGCTTGATCAAGTCTTCAGTGATCTTTCGAAGCTAAGTGTTCTGACGGCAGGGTTCAGCATTGTAAATTTATCAAGTGTCTGGTATTGCTTGCTCTCGATATCGACAAAATTAGTCTCAACGTACATTGTGATACAAACAACTAACGCAGCCTAACCCAACCAACTAAACAAATAACGTATGCTATTCAACTTCGATCCGTGCGAGAATTTGACAATTTTTTGGAGAAGGTTCAGAGAAATTACGAGGAAAAATGTGATTCGTTTTTAGAACTCTTATCAATTTTACTTTTCCAGAGAGATTTACCATGCGGAATGATGCGTTTGCTCGATAAAATCGTGATGACTACAAATATATCTGAAGCACCCAAGTTATGGTTTAAATCATAGTTTGGTATACCTACCATAAATAACTGGGGATTTGCTAGCCTGCATCGACAAGTCAAATGGGTCAGTTACTCATGTTTCAAAAATATCATGATGTTAAAAAAAGACAGGAATGACAAATTAATTTTACTGAACTTCTCGACGCCCTTTTTTTTCTTTTCGTTTGAATCTGATTGGAATAGTTTTTACATAAGTCATTTTTGTAAACGATTCCGTCTCGAATTGATGCATTTTATCGGGCTTGCTCCCACCTAATTTATTCGTCTAAAGGCTAAAAAAGCATTCTCCAAAAACTCACGATGTCCGGCCGAGAAGCAGCGCAGAGTTAAAAGATGAGAGCTCCAGCCTGATGATCAGTGAGGCGGGCGAGGTCGTCCTCGCAGTCGTCTCGGCAGCTATCCACGTGGCAGTATGACAGGGCATCGTCAGTGCGTATCCGTCACACGCCCCGCCTGTCACAAGACATGTCACACACGCGCACACGAACGCCCACGAGAGTCATGGCA
The DNA here is from genome assembly GCA_030522705.1 of Eretmocerus eremicus. Taxonomy (NCBI): domain Eukaryota; kingdom Metazoa; phylum Arthropoda; class Insecta; order Hymenoptera; family Aphelinidae; genus Eretmocerus; species Eretmocerus eremicus. The sequence continues at coordinate 7,622 of JAPYYZ010000955.1, forward strand.
GCCGGGCAAGGTCCATCGCGCCTGATTACGTATGCTCGAAAAAAAAATCAAAGAACCGGTCGGTGACCCCATGGGTCTAAGTCTACGGAGCCAAAGTGACAAGTGAGCCGGCTATAGAGAGTTATGTGCTGTTAGACAAGAGAGAGCGGCTCTCGCGCGCTCTTCTCCCCAATCGCGGCCGGACTGAAAGCTCAAGCGCGCTCGCTGGCTTTCGGCACTTTGCCGGGGCAGCCTATCTCTCTCTCTCGCTCTCCGAATCGCGCGATTCCCCTCTGCTGCATCAGCGACGGCCGGCTGCGCGAAAATTCCGCGCAACGCTGGCTCCACCCCGGCCCCGTGCGCACTTTTTTCGTAACTCCGCCTAGCCCCTTCGCGCACAGCCTCTCTCTTGCTTCGGCTCTTGGACGGTGCATCGGCCGCGCGGCGCAAGGAAAAACGCCAGCGAGCCCATCACCCCACCCGATGCGCTGCAGTCCCCGCCCAGCGCAACACCCACCGCGCACCGCTCGCGCAGGGGCAAGGCTCCCTTTTTTCATTCGCGTCCCACCCCACCCCCGCTGCGCCGCCACCACCGCCGAAGCCCCCGCTTTGTGCGCGGATACGAGAGAGTACACTTGCGCGAGGTCGCAGTCGCGAGCCAGAGCGCTTTTCGCGAATATATCGCGCATACGAGAAGCGCACCATGCGAATATTCGGCACCGAGCGCGACGCCATCTGGCGCAACGTCGGCTGCCGGTATATCTGCTTTGGTGGGATGTTGGGAAGACGAGGAGTGGTCCTGGAGCACAGATGGCAGCAGAGGTGCGGAGCCCGAAGGATTTGCTGAGTTTTTCGCGAGAGAAGGACGGGTAGTAGGACTCGTGGACGCGGGCTGATGCATAGCGATGCCACGAAACGACAGGCAGTGCGATTTTCATTCCTTGCTGATTCGCGTGCATTATGTCTGAGAGACGTGGCTGACTGACGCGTTATTTGCATCACCTGCGTCTGTCGGAGGGTATGGCACGCCGAGTACGAGCTTTCGGGCAAATCTCCCCGACGTCTCAGGTGCCACTGGGGAAATTGGCATTCTGCCTTCGGACGACTGGATCCCAATAAACGGTGGAAATTTCGAATTTTCGTTCTTCAAAGACTTTTTTCATGGCCTGCAATGAGAATCCAACACGACATCGATGGTTCCAAATTCCTTGGATTTGACGAAAATAATGCTATTGTTATAAATAAAATACACTTGTCTCTATAAAGATTCATGGCTCAACAGATGTGGGAATACGTCAATCATATCATATGATGTCCTGAGGCAAATAGAAGGACTATGCCATACTGAGGGACACTGATTTGATGTCGATAATATCATCAATCTACATGGATTATCGTACCATGTAGCTTCAAGTAAGAGCAAAGAAAAGGTGTGCTGTAATACTTACCCTAAGATGGATCTGCGAATTCATCGTTACCGACTCAGCATCCTTCATCCCCCTGATTCTTTTCATCTCGTCTCGTACGCTGGCGACGCCTGGCAAACGTTATAGCGCAGGGTTCTTTCACCCCTCTCCATTCATACACCTCTATAAGCGCTACTAGAACTCGTTCTCATTCATCTAGCCCTGTACTATGCAATATGATTGAAAATTATACGCAAAGTGCTTGATTGTTACTTGATTGACACTTTATTTTGCCATAGTCCTTCATTCATGGAAAAATGAAGTATCCGTAACACTCAAGTACTTTGCGTACAATTTTCAACCATTGACCAGCCAGCGGTCGCGGAAAGTTCCGTACCATCAAGCTTATATGATGCAAACCGAATCCCAATTTGAAAATAGTCAATTGATAAATATAACCTGCTGAGCTAGATTGTCGAGAACTTTATACGTCATCCATCGTTCTGCATCAGAAATTCCTGGAAGGGCTCGATTCGGCTCGATTGCATGCAAATTTTTTTTCATCTATAGTTTTGGGAGATTGCTGAAAGACATAGGTAAGAGAAACCCTTGGTAGGAAGTCTTCATAGTTCGTTCACTAATCTTGATGCATGTCCATCTATCAATTGAAAATCACTAATCTGAGAATCTGTTATGATTGTTCGAGGGATTCGGAGAGGACCAAAGATGCCTCCAAGTCCCTTGGGATATCGTTGATTTTGAAACTTTCCCTTATACATCCAGAGTATATATTGTCGATGCCTCATCTTAATTCCAGGTTGTTTTCTGTTAATTAGAGTATACCGTCCAAAAAATGGCCCCTACGTGGCGCTGATGACCTCGAACTCATAGACACATGCAATATTGACCGTTCGTGTTTATCGGTAAGGACCTCGCTCGCACACTCTCACGGGAACAGGGCTCACACAAAAACGCAAGAAAGTACAACTACAATACGTCCATGTGAGCTTAAGGCCATCAGCGCCATGTAGTGGCCGTTTTTTCGATATACCCTAATATTTCATTTTCAGGCAATGGCATCAGTGTGGGTTGAGAATTGATATAATTATCGAAGTGAAATTGACGATTTTGCTGAATTTGTTGAATCTAACAGAGCGTGTCACTTTCAAAGATATCATTCTAAAGATTGTTGTCCTGATAAGCAAAAATCATGATCCCAAAAAATCAGCACACTACGACTTTCACAAAACAAAGAGTAGATGGAATCATCAGAATTGAACGCAGATCTTGCAAAATTCTACATTAAAAAGATGGTTTGCAGCAATGCTTGTCCAGAAACTCTTTAAATTATGAACTTGTGTATGGGTGTTCCAAGTACACTGTGGTTATTCGTGTAACTATTCACTGGATCCAGTTTCATTATGACACCTGTGTGATTTATGGCCTTTCAATTTATGATTAATAATCATGTGAGATGGACCATTCTTGGTGGAGAACATGTGTGTATATTTCTTCTATGAAATTATTTGGCATGTCAATACATTCACTGTCTTGCAATCGAACCCTCGCAATTTCCTCTCAATTAGAGCACGTTCTCGCGCATAATAGACGGAAACTTGGTTATAATTAGAATAAACATTCACAAGGCAGAAAAACAAGAAGATACTGATCGCACTCACGTAATATTTGACAAAGAAGTTGCGTGACATAATACCTCTTAAGCCTGTTTTATATGCTGAGGTAAAATATTTCATTTGTGGTAATCAGAAAGTGTGATATTGTGTCACGATTGTTTTGGTTATGTATTTTAGTACTCTGCAAAGTTAATCGTGTTGGTTGCACCTTCAATAAGTCAATTGTAAGTATTAGAGATTTTATGTGCCGGTTCGAGAAATGAACCAGGACTCTTTAAATTACTTGTAAGAGATTCCTGATTATATTAATTTCATAATTTTAATACAAAACAAGAATGAAAGGTCGATTAGTTTGGCACTCTCCACAATACACTAGCTGGTAGCTCATTTCCCTTCTTTCGAGTCTACATATTTCCATCATCTTATGATGGTGGATCATTTTTTTCATTATTGTCAGTATTACAATAGTTGTGCATGCAATGGCAACCATCATTCATGTACGTATCACCTTTATCTTCATCCATCATTTTTCAGAGTCAGTGATCTTCTTTTTCTTTTACTTATGATTATTTGGTCATCGACTTCATTATATCGTCAGTCAAACTTGAACCTACTTACAGTGACTCAAATAGAGTAACAAAATAAACAATTCAAATAATTGCTCCATCCACGCCAATGATCTTATTTTGTACTGTCGTGCATCATCTCAATATGGTTTGTCTCATTTAATTTTTCCTATTGTCTGGATATACCAGTATATAATTCTCCGTCACTGTTCAATGATGTTATTAAAACGTATCACCATGTACTCCTTAGTTCGCAGGATTAGTTATTTGAGTTATTCGGTGCATCAGTGATCTAAGCGAGATTGCAACAAGAAGCAATAAATTGAACTTGAAAAACCAGCTTTGCTCCGCAATCAGGAGACAGCCTCTGTGGGAATATTTCCCCATCATCTTCATGGTAATTCCTGTCTTAGAGAGAATCATAAGAATGTTGCTGATCCATTGCTTGATTGTGGGTAGTGTAAAACTAATAAAGGTCTGGAAAAATCATTTAGTATTTTGTCACGCTGATAAATTTATTCATGGGAATTTTCTCAAAGATGTATAAGAGGATATTCTAGGCAGCTGTATTAAATGAGACTTGAATATCTACAGATGCTGGGGTAATGGCAGCATTCTGGATTCTTATTTTTCGATATAGTACCTGGTATAGTCGATTCGAATGCGAGTCAGGAGAAGAGATGGAGTTATGAATCAAGTGCCGGCAGAGTATGAGATAGGAGTCGAATGGACAGTCCAGGCTAGCAACTGATCGATCGGTCGAAAATATCTACGAGCAGGAGAGGATCTTTCGATCTTGACGAAAAACCGTTAGAACCGGTTTCTGCTTTTTTTCCTCCCCTTCAGAAACGTATCTTCTGGCTTTGGCTTAGCAGTCGAGGCAGCGTCAGAGTCTGCGTTAGGATTCCTTTCTTCAATTCAAAAAAGGCCCAAAGGTATAAAGGATGGACGACGCACTGCTCCTCTCGCTCGATTTCTCTCCCAGCCATATCATTCACTCACTCCTTGCCACTCGCTCAAGACCAACTTTCGGCCTCTTTGAAGTCGCGATCGCGCACATCCTTTTACCTCCGACGATAAAATAAAATCCGATGTGGGGAGGGGGCAGTATCATTATTTGGAATTGCGCGTGGAAAATGTTTTTTGTGAAGCTCACCGCCGGAATTATATCGCGCACGAGACGTTCCGGAGGGAAAGTCTTATGCGCTCGGCGCACTCGCAGATTTTTGTCTCTCTCCTCTCTCGTCTTGCGGCCGACTATGCGAGTGTAAGAAGAGTTTTTACCCGCATCGGGCACCGCTGAAAGTTGAGTGAAGCCATTGTCCTGTCGCAACCGGAAAGACGTATGCGTCACTGCGCTTGTGCACTAAGCACACAATCGCATTGCATACAAACAGCCAAGATGTATGGAAATCTCTGAGACGTGCACTCGTAATGATCTGCAAGTTGAGGCGCCAACGCAATTTCCGGCAACGCTTTTTTCTGCAATGAAGAGAATCATGAGATTTAATACGCATACACACATTCTCTCTTTTTCTCTCGCTTCTGAAAAGCCGCAAAGGGGTGGCAGTTCCTTGAAGGCGGGATTTATCAATATCAATTCCTTAACCGATAAGATGGACTATTTACGCTTGCTCCTCCCTAACGATGCCTCCTTTCATCTTTCTGAAGTGTCTGAGTCGTGGCTGGAAGAGTCCATAGACGATGATCTCGTTCAGCTCCCAGGGTTTTCACTGTTGCGATAGGACTATAACAGAAATGGTGGTGGGGTTGCGCTATATGTACGCAATGATTTTAACGTCGAGAGATTGGTCTCGTCTAATACTTGCGGTCCAGGATATGTCTTGGCGTTTCTGAATATCTTCTTTGTATTGTGTAGCAGGGTAACTTTTCCCCAATACTAGTAGCAGTGATTAATAGGCCCCTCAAGGTTGCCATGCAGAAGGACGATGGGGTCTTTGGTTCATCGCCCCGGCTGTGTGGGAGCTTTAGCGATAAGATTAAAATAGGAAACTTGAACGCAGACTTTTTGAACACAGCTCATCCCGATACGAAAAGCTTGACTGGACTGACATAAGAATCGTCCCTACAGATTGTGCAGCATGACGTGATTCATCAACACAACTCCAACACAAATGGATTGACCACGTGCATTCAGATAAAAACGACACCATTACCGACTTCTCAAACAGGTCACTGCCCAGTGTCAAAAAGCATGCGGTCATTGACGTTACCATCAACGTCTGTGACCCCGCTCCACCGAGAAATTCTTTTACTTATAAGAATTTCCGCAATATCACTCCGGAGTAGTTGAACGACCATCTGCTACACTGCAACTGGGCGGCACTTGGAAATGCCGGAATCAGCTTGGAAGAAGCGATTAATTGCTTGAATGAAAATATTAAAATTATTTTGGACGAACTAGCGCCCGAGAGGATTGTTTGTCCCCGTAAAAGCGTCACTCTTTGGATTGATTTTGAGTTAGGAGCGCTCATGAAGAAGCGCAATACGATGCGGAAGCGTGGAAACGAAATCAATACAACCTGTGCAAGTATCCTGAGCTGCGAAATGGGTATTTTCGACTCAGCGAAAAGGTCGACGAGTCTATAGAGCGAGAGCGTAATTCCTTTCTTCAGAGTCATCTTTCAGATACTCTCGATCGAAATAAGAACATTTGGGGGGAGATGTGCAACCTCGGCCTCTTGCCCATGAGCAGAAAAGAGGGAATTCATACTGGATGAGTTGAACGCACACTTTGCGGGGGTTTCCATCTTGTAAAGTACCTGCCTGTATCTCTGGATAGGAGGTTCATTAGACAGAGTTACTCTGGAGTTTTCATATTCTGGGTGGAACGAAGCTGTGAAAAAATGTCCAGAAAAATTGGGCTCCCAAAGGTGGGGCCCTCCCCTTGCCAGTTGAAATTTGTGGATGGAACTTAAAGCCCTTCTCTGAAGGGCTCATCATCCTCTAAAGAGGCCAATAATTAATTTCGTCCTTTGCTTTTCCAATGTTCTTGTGAGACGAGATCGGAACTACCGCAAATTGTGCATCCAACTCATCCAGTGTGAAGTCCCTTCTTTCTGCTCATGGGCAAGAGGCCGAGGTTGCGCATCTCCACCCAAATGTTCTTATTTTGATCGAGAGCATTTGAAAGATGACTTTGAAGGAAAGAATTACACTCTTGCTCTATGGACTCGTGGACCTTTTCACTGAGTCTAGAGTTACTCTGGATTCTTCACATTCTCGGTGGTACGAGTCTGTAAAAAAATTTCCAGCAAAATTATGCTCCCGGAGGTGGGATTCTCTCCTCGTAAGTAGTCCTTGCCATTGCATATTTCTCCTCACAGTTACGTGGGGCAGACGGAATCTCTCAGAGTGTGATCGCGAAGACTCTTCCGGTCTAAGGTGATCTTATCTTACATATTTTCAACTCTTGCGCTCACAGTGTTTTCCCGGAGGCCTGGAGACAAGTACAGCTGATTGCATTAGGGAAGACCGCAGGTCTATCATCGGTCTCGGACTCTTGTCCTATTGCATTGCTGTGCTCCCTCTCCAAGATTCTGAAAAAATTGCACACGACCGAATCGTAGAGTACTTGGATGAAGAGGAACTATCTGATTGCGTCCAGACTGGTTTCAGGCAACACCATAGCACTCTGACAGCTCTGCTCAAGTTGACCGATGCCATCAAAGTAAGTATTGACAAGAAGAAGATCATCGAGCTACTACTATTCGACTTTGGTGAAGCTTTTGACACGATTTCACCGTCCAAGCAAGTAATTTACGATATCTGGTCTTTTTGGAATCGGCTCTCCTATGAGCTATATCATAATTAGGACGTCGCGCTGAAATATTTACATCAAAGTAAGGATGTTATATGCTTCTATTGACTTGGCACTCCGAGCAATATCCACATTTAATCTCCAGCTTTTATATGCTGTTAACGTCACAGATTGAGAATGAATTTCTTCGAATCAAAGCGTGAACCTCCGAGCTTCCGTATATTTGGAACCGAAGATGCATCGAAGGATTTTGAAGGAAAGATTTGGGACGAGGATCATTGGGAAAAAACTGATTTTACGATCGCGGTGGCGTTTCGTCTCTCGACAGTGGCTAGACTCATCAGGGGGATATGGTGTGGCCTCTCTCGAGTCTCCCCGACGCCTCGGAATCCTTCGATGCATCTTCCGTTTCGAATATACGGAAGCTCGGAGGTTCACAGTTCGACTCGAAGAAATTCATTCTCAATCCGTGACGTTCCCAGCATATAAAAGCTGGAGATTAAATGTGGATATTGCTTGTAGTGCCAAGTCAACAGAAGCATATAATATATTTGAATTCCCCGCAAGCGCACACATCACCGATCACTGTATTGGTCTATAATAAAACTAGTTCGAAATTAAGGAAATTCCGATTGGCTCGCCACCGATCTCGGTGTTCCACAGGATTTGGTTCTCGGACCCCTACTCTTTAGCTTGTACGTTAATGACTTTCCGGGAATACTGGACGAAAAGTCGCTAAATCATCTATTTCACGCGGATGGCCTCCAAATTCACCTTCAAGATGAGAAGAAGACGGTCAAGCAGGGAATCGTTCGATTAGGAGAGATAGGGCGATTTGTTGCTGGATCGGCTCCGAGCTCCGGCCTGCATCTCAACCTCAGCAAAATCTTGGCCATTGGGGAGGAATATCAAAGACCTGATGAGTATAGCCCCGCCGGGTGTTGAGATGCAGGAAGGGGTATTTTTCCTATTCAGTGATACGCTCGTGAGTCTTCGTGTAACTTGAGATACTGAATTATCGTGGAAATCGGACATATATTAAGTGTCAAACAGCTGACAGAGTCCTATAGGGAGTTAGAGACAGCAGAATACGTGTTGAATTCCAGGAACGGGGAAAATTCTGAATTCTACTGATTTGTAGATAATCATGATCATTAGTTATTCATTACGTGAGTTCAAGCTTGCCTGGCTTCTCACCGGTGATTTTCATTTTGGGGAGTCCCCCCGGGGCCTCCAGAAAAAGTTCTTTTTTGTAACGTACTTTTGATAATCACTTTGGAGATGATCCCAGAGATTGGCGATTAACACCATCACTCCTCGTGTGAAATCAAGATTGCTTGGTTCAGGACCTATGCTTTTTCAGGCAGTGAAATTCCTCCGGGGCCTCCAAGAATCAGCTTGGTTACATAGTTCAAGTGTGTATTGTAATCATGACAAAGACAGTACCAGATTTATGTCAACTCATAGCGAATTTCGAGTTTATATTTTACATTTATTGATTCTAATTGATCTGTCGTATGCAGAAGATTTTCGAATCATAAATTACGAAACAATTATTGAGGTAAACCATATAATCCTCCCCTATGCCGTTAAAGAGTTAAGATAAACTCAAGGGACCATGATCTTCCCTGGTCACCAAAACATTTCATCTGATCTTTTTTATCCAGTTTCATCGAAACTACTTGAGAACATGTTCCCATTCGAAGCCAACGTATGACGATTTTTCGTTATTTCAATGAGATTGAAGAAAGTTCGAACCTGATATGACTGAAGCATTCAAGTGTTGCTAACATCTATCACGGAGAAAATACCTCTCAGAAGATTTTCTTGAAGCTTCATCAGTCTCAAATTCGATGTAAATTGTCCTTCGGCATGCCAGAGCTATTTATGCATCTTTCGACGAGTGCGACATTCCGATACTTGTAAGCAAACAACCTATGTACGTGCACATATGCAATGAACACGAGGTGCGAATGATGCGAGAATACGTCGTCGAGAGGGAAAACTTGGAGTGAGTGAAGGATTCAATTGTGAATGCTACACTCGTGAAGCTTCTAGACGAGCATCGGACTGCCGCACATACATATGCAGCCGTGCATCCAGCCTGCGGCGGAGAAAAGCGCCGACGAGGAAGGTGCATTGCTTATACCATGCA